>CAUYRH010150674.1:0-18590 GCA_963574655.1 Perodicticus potto | reverse complement strand
ACTTACACCTATTTACTTGTTTTTTAAGAGATAGGGTTTAGTTGGGCGCTGTGGCGGGCGCCTGTAGTCCCAGCTACCTGGGAGGCTGAGGCAAGAGAATCGCTCAAGCCTAAGAGGTGGAGGTTGCTGTGAGCTGTGACTGCACAGCACTCTACGGAGGGTGATAGAGTGAGACTCTGTCTCTACAAAAAAAAAAAAAAAAGAAAGAAAGAAAGAAAATATCTCCGATTGTATGTGAAGCCCTCACACTGTACCCCATGATTGAATTATTGTACACAGCTATGATTCAATTCAAAAAAAAAAGAAAATATCTCTGATTGTATGTCAAGCCTGCACACTGTACCCCATGATTGAATTATTGTACACAGCTATGATTCAATTAAAAAAAAATAAAAAAGAAGAGAAAAGAAAAAAAAAGAGTGAAAAGAAAAAAGTTTGGTGATAAAGAAGCAAGTATCACTTATAAATAGAAGCAAATATTTGCTGAAACAAAAGGAATTATAGACTGTGAAAATGGCCTGTGGCAGAGAGAGTTGGAAGAAAAATAAGCCTTGTTCAGTAAACAATCCAACAGTTAAGAAAAACAGCAAAGGGAGGCTAAAGAGAAAATTGTTCAATATAGGATGTTTTCCTCCTTGCTTTTTTTTTTTTTTTTTTTTGTATTAGGATAGCTGCAGTGTGCTCTTGTTATTGGTAAGTGATTTATGCTTTTACTATTAAAGAGCTATTAATATGCATCTATGTCATGTATTTATAAGAGGGTATATAGCACAGTGGAGCATTTCTTAAACCTTAAATTGGTGTCAGAATCACCTGGGGATCTTATCAAATGCAGCTTCTAATTCAGCAGGTCTGGGAAGGGCGTAAGCTTCTGGCTTTCCACAGAAGTCCTAGGAGAGGAAAATATCACTGGACTGTAGAGATGCTGTCAGACCACAGGGGTTCAAATCCTGCCTCGAACATTAACAGCTGTGTAAACCAGGACACATTTCCTCACCTCTCTATCTCAATTTTGTCATCTGTAAAATGGGGATGCTAGCAGCATGCAGGTAGTTCCGGGTTGTGGTGAGGATTGCACAAGTAGCTATATGTCAAGCACAATGTAGTCTTTTAGTTTTCAGTAAGTTCCAACGTTCAAGGCAGTCCAATGTCTAACAGCTTTAAACCAAATTGATTGAGTCTTGCAGTCTTTTAGCTCCCCTTAGGTCCTGTGCCACAGTTCTCGTGGCAGCCACTGGTTCTGCTAGTCGTGCTAATTAAGGGAGCCTGTTCAGAGCCACTAGACTGAGACTGCCTGGGAAGAAGAAAACCCACTGAAAGGATGTCAAAGGGAGAGAGATTAACCGTGTGACGTGCTGTACCTGATGGAAATGTCACAGGTTCAGCCCCATGGGGTGACAATAGATATTTCTACACGCAGGAGTAGTGCTGGGAAGGTGCTCAGATTGTGCATTTGAAAGAATTTCCAGTCTAACCCAACGGCCCCCTTGACAGCTGAGAGAGCTGCACCAACGTGCCCTTCTCTCCACGAGCACCAGGCAGTGGCTGAGCCACACCAGCCAGTGAATAGGCCCTGTAGTGTTGTTTGCATCCTGCCCCTTTAATCTGCCTCCAGCACCCCTGTAGACGTCCTAATTGGTCCTCTGGATGCAGCCCTCTTTGGCCTGTCTGCTCAGTTCTGTGTACACGGCCGCTTTCATCTCCCCGCTTGCTTGGCACATTGCTCTATTCTCACAGTTTTCTGATGTTAAAAGCAGCTTGTAGAGCTTGGATGATCTTCATACCATTTCTGCCTCCCTATTAGTAACTGTACTAGAAAAACAGCTGTTAATCTCAATTAGGTTTTGATTGCTAATTAGCAGCTACCTATCAGGATCAAGCAGCCCTCTTCCTGGGCCCTTCAGCTATTTCTCATGCAACGGGTACACTTGGTTTCCATGAGAACCGTTTAGCTAGATGCCTCCTCAACCCAAACTGCCACCTCTTCAGTGGCTTTGATAATATCTCTCAGAGGTTCTTGTCCACTTCCCTGTTTCTGGTTTTCTTCATTGCACCGTCCAGCTGGAGTTCCCAAAGAAAGCCGTTCTGTCTCCATTGTCATTACAAGTGTGTCTTGGAAAGGGCAATCCGGGGATTCGCAAGTCCAATTATCGAACTCAGGTTTAGAACCTAAGCTATAAAATTGAGTCTTTGTAGAATATATGATCTCCTGCCTGAATCCTGTTTACCTATATCAAGAGTTGGCAAATGATGGCACAAGGGCCAAATCTGGCCAGTTGCCGACTTTTAAATAAAGTCCACTGGAACATAGCCCACAACCCCACACATCACCTGTGCTATGACTTCTATCATGTTACAACCGCAGAGTAGTTGTGGCAGAGACTGCACAGCCCACAAAGCCTGAAATATTTCCTACCTGGTCCTTTACAGGAAAAGTTTGCCAAGTTCTGACCTACGTCTTTGTTTTTCAAAGTATAATAGCAGCATCAGCATCACCTGGAAACTGAAATTTTAGAAACTAACATTCTCAGGCCCCACCCCAGACCTATTGAATCGGAAACCTGAAGGGCACAGTCTAGCAATCTGACTTTTTCGAAAATTTATTTAAAAATATTTCATTGACCAAGATTGTGTATATCTATACATTATGCATATCGCAGGTGTATAGCATGATGATTTGATGTGCACGTATTCTGTGTAACGATTCTAATAATGAAATTAATTAATGCATCCATCACCACCTATGCTGTACATTAGATCTCTAGAACTTGATCATCTTATATCTTTTATATAATTTCTAAGAATTTTATTTCTTTCACTGTAACTTGCTGTATTTTATGTATTTAAAAGTACTCTTACAACTATTTTCCAAGGCTGTTAAGCTCGTAAACATTTTTTCTTCTTTTTCTCTAGTAACTGGGTTTTCTCCCAAGTTGATTCTGGTTGGTCTTTATCTTTTTTTTTCCAGAATGTTACAGGGGTACGGATGTTTTGGTTATATGGATTACTTTTGTATAGTTTGAGTCAAGGTTACAATTATGTCTGTCTCCCAGATAGTGCAGGTTGTACACATTAGCTGTGAATTTACCCTTCACCCTCCTCCTTCGACCTGCTTGATTTTCCCTGAATTTCACTACCGTATGCACACATATGTATAGATCACTTAGTTCCATTTTAAAAGTGAGCACATGTGGTGTTTGCTTTTCCATTTTGTGATACTTCACTTAGGAGGATGGTCTCTAGTTCCATCCAGGTTGTTACAAAAGATATCAGTTCACCATTTTTTTTTAAAGGCTGAGTATTATTACTCCATAGTATATGTATGCCACATTTTATTAATCTGCTCATGGATTGATGGGTGCTTGGGTTGTTTTCACGTCTTTGTGATTGCGAATTGTGCTGTTGTAAACACTCAGATGCAAGTGTCTTTTTTATAGAATGGCATTTTCCTCTTTAACTCTCAGTCTTCTGTTCATTTTTGAGTTTGAGAGTCTACTCTAGACTCAAGTTTGACTAAGTATGGCCCATGGCCAAATGCAGCCCATCTGCCACTTGTTTTTGTAAATAAAGTTTTATTGAAAACCAGTGACACCTATTCCAGTATGTATTGTCTGTGGCCACTTTTTGATGACTACTTTTGTGCTGCAGAACTCAGGTAGAACTGAACAGAGAATTGAACTGCAAAGTATTAATTCTCTGACTCTTTAGAGAAAACAATGACTGCTCTAAACTGAACACAAAGTTTTTATAGCCAAAGAGCGTGTTTATTTAATTATTGGTGAGTAACGACTCTGAACACAGGTCAGTGTAGCAGGCGAGATGGGAACAGATAGTGAAGTGGATATTTTAACTTCTGAATGAGCAGACTCAGTTTCCACCTGATGACTAAATTACATTCTGAGACACATGCCTGTTTCCTCAGCCCCATGGAGTCCCTTTGGAAGACCTACAACTTTAGGGAGCCATATTGTGAAAAAATCATTCTCCCTTCTCTCATAGCATTGAAAAGGTAGGAAATTCTCAAGCTCTGCTGCTTTTCCCTCCAGCATCAGCACTCATTTTAGGAGCTCCCCCCACCCCAGAAAGAATGTTTATATATTTATTTATTCCTGGAACTTTATCCTGAGGGTAAATGCCCTTACTGAGCCCTGATCAATGTCAAGAACAACATGTGGAGAGGAAGTCTACTGTCCCAGCTGCTTGACGTGCCAACCTTTGTGTAATCACCCTGCTGAGTATCCCAGCTCCTTCTCAGCATCTGCATTTGGCTATGAACATGGTGCTTCCTTAGTACAAACATCCTCAAATTTTATGTGCATCAGAATCAACTGGCCAGCTTGTTGAAATCCAGATTGGCGGGGGCGGGTGGGGGGAGGTGTCCAGAATTTCGTATTTGAGAAGTCTGGAATGAGATTGCTGCTGCTGCTTCTGGTTGAGGATCTGCCCTTCATGAAGTCCTGTTTCAGGGATACGTTGTAAGGAACAGTTCTCACCTGGAAAGCATCTCTCCCTCGCTCTCTCTTTCTCTCTCTCTGGTCTTTATGTTTTGCTTTGAGCTGTAGTCTCCCCCGCTTCCATCTTCCTGAACTTCATCAATTTCTAATATACCAGTAATACTTACTTTGTTTCCTGACAGATTTTATTCTTTCAAACAACTTTTTCTATCACTTCCATAGGCACTGGGGACAGGAGGAGAGACAGACACATACACTTTATCTTCTATAGTGTTCTAATCTTCCTTTGTGAATTCTTCCTCTTCATTTCTGCCTAAAGAAGATTTTTTATTCTATATTTACTTATAGCATTTAATGGGTTAAATGTCACCCATTGCAATTTATTTTAGATAATTTCCAACTTTGTTTTTCCAGATAGTTATCCGTGTGTCCCAGTGCCATTTATTTTAATAAACATTCTTTTTTTTTCCCACTGATTTGTGATGCCACCTTTAATAGATACTAAGTTCACATCTATACTGGAGTCCATTTCTGGGCCATCAAATCCATTACATCGATCTGTCTGCCGATTCCTTTGTCAGTAGCACACTGCTTTAATTATTGAAGTTATTTTATCTGTAGGGTAAATTCTCTTTCATTTGTCTTTACTTTCAATATATTTGTGGCTATTTTTGCCCCTTATCTTTAAAATCACCTTGTCACTCTCCTCTCCCAAGCTTGGATTTTTAATGACTGTAGAAATCTATTAAGCATTTTGTGAAATATTGGTATCACTTTTCCAGTGCAAAAACATTATATCAATTTATTCATGACTCCTTTTACATATCTCAAACTTTCACAGTGTTTTGCAAATACGTCCCATATTTCCCTAGAGATATTCTTTGTTATTATTAAAATAATGAAATGGGACTTTATTTTTCATTCCAGTTTCTTTTTAAAATGTTTTTAAATTTAAGGGTTACAACTGCAATTTTGTTACATGGATTATTGCACAGTGATGAAGTATATCCATCATCATTATAGTTCTTTATTCTCATTTTGATATAGATTCGGGGGTGGAGAGAACATTTGCAAGAAGCCCTTTTTTGTAATAAGAGAATTTGATGCAAATTGGGAATTTTGGCTCACGAAAGTGGGTTTTATTTTGGATTTCCACATGTTTGAATTAATGGCCATGCTTGGTGGTTCTTGACTTAAAACCCATAATAATGTGCTTGCATTATGCTGAATTTTTACAATAAAACAAAAAGAATGTTAAAAATCAAATAGTGACAGAAAGGTAATTCATAGTTAAGTTGCCCTCCAGTCGCTGGGGACAATAGAGTATCACAAGCACACAATTAAGCCAAAGTTTTCCTTTTCCTTTCAGCCAAGACCAGTTCATTCAGTGTCTAGGTATTAAAAGAATATGTCAGCCCCTTAACTATCTTCTTTAATTTAGTTGATGTTCCCAAATGATCTTTCCAATTTTGGATGATGTTTTGCATATTGCATTTAGTTCACAAAACAGACTGTATTCTTCAAGTAATAAAATCTTATTCTGGTACTAAAATGCAGTCAGGCATGCTCTGAATATATGCTAACATGAAAATGTTGCTTCATAATACTGGGGGATATATAAAACTTAAAGAAAAAACTATCTTGGAAAAGAAGCTTACTTAGAAAGTTAAACAACCCTAAATACCAGAGAGAGATAGAGAGAGAGAGAGAGAGAAACAAAACCCCAAAGCTTAAAGCATCCATCAGATCTAAAGTATTTCACCAGATCTAAGACACTACCAATTATAAGACATGCCATTATTTTGTGTATCCAAAAGAAGAGACAGGATTCTATCAAATGAACTATATCATGCTATAGATGGTAGGATTTATCCAAGTTTTAGAGATTTTTCAATTGGGGGAAATGTGCTTCTTAGAATCAATGATATAAGTTGAAATGATTTGGACTGTAATCAGCAGGAATTTGGTTCAGAAACGTGTTGGTTCACATGCTTGGAAACCAATTGGAAGGTCTGGATTTAGGAAGGGGCTTATCCAAATGTCAGTATTGTCACTAAGGTTCCACTCTCCCATCACAGGATCAATTTCATCCCTAGACTGTTATCCCTTGTAGGTAAAATACAGGTGGCAGCAGCAAATGGGTACAGAGTTCTGTGTTCACATTGGCTCAAAGGCAAAAGATTATCTCTAAACTATCAAAAAGAAAATTTTCAGATGTCCCTAGCAAACTTCCCATTATGTTTCTAAACAGGTCAACTCCAAACTGAGTCGCTCTCTCAACCTTGAACTGTTGTGTAGAGCTGTGTTCTCCAGTGTTGTAATGATTTACTATTGTGCTTACTTGCAGAGGCAAATGGACCCCCCCACCCCAATTTGGTTCAGATGTTAAGACTGATAATGCCACCGACCCCCCCCCCCCACAAAGAACGTACAAAAGTTTCATACCTTCTTAACTGAGCTCTCTGGGAGAGGGCAAGACAGGCCTCTCCAGCATGGCCAATGCGGCTTCAGAGAGCAGGGAGAGGAGACTGACCCAGCTTTTTATTGTGGTTAGGGGCAGGAATGACTTGAGAGCTTCTGGGAGAGAGCAGATCTTATGTGGTTTGTGTCTCCCATCAGTGCCAAAGGAGGGAGCACCCAGGTTTCCTTATCAGCTTGCCCACATGTGGGGCACAAAAGGAAGAGAGAGGGAGGAGTGAGACTTAAAAGTTGCCCACAGTGAAATATCAAGAAATGGAGTGAGACTGCTCATTACACCTGCCAAAGGTGCTTGCTTACATTTAAATTAATTAAAATTAAGTAAAAATATTAAAATTCCATTGCTCAGTCACACTGGACACTTTTCAAGGACTCAGCAGCCACATTTGGCGGGCTTACAGGACAGTCCCACCTTTCAGAAAATACTACTGGACCACGCTGGGCTTAGAGCAGGGTTAGCAAACCAGGGCTCCTGCAAACAGGACTCCACCCGCTGTCTGTTTTTACACAGCCTGCTGACAAGAGCGGTTTTTACGTTTTTAAATTGTTGAAAAAACAAATGAAAAAATGATATTTCATGATGGGAAAATTCTATAAAATCAAATTTTAGCGTCCACAAAGTTTCATGGGCACCCGGCCGCGTTCCTTTCTTCACTCTTCTCTGCGCCGCTTTCACACTCCAATGGCACAGGGGGCTGGGACAGAGGGCGGACGCTCGCAAAGCCTGAAATATTTACAATCGGACTCTTTACAGAAGATATTTGCTGTCCCTGCTCTGCAGGAACAGGGTGGGATCCATCCTTCTGGGAGTGGGGGTCAGGTTCCCAGAGTCTCATCAGGTGTGTGGCGATCTCGGGGAACCCTGCACAAACTCTGAGATCTGTGAGAAGGAGAAAGCAGGGTGAGCTTCTGGACAGGCCTCCGACCATGCCCAGTACCCAACCATGCCCAGCTTCTGGACCCGCCTCCGACCATGCCAGTACCCCAACCATGCCCATTTCCAACAGGAAAGGCCCTGAGCTGACAGGCTGTCTCTGCTCACAGAGAAATACCATTTCTTCTTGTAGTATTACCACCTTTCCGCACTAATACACAATATTTTGATCCTGTTCTGCGTCCATGATTTCATTTCAGATCCCTGCTTTCTCAGTCCTGAAATAGAAATTTTATATTCACCCATCTCATTTCATCATGACTTCTGGTATGCACAAGATGCAAAATGTCAAACCAATTCTTTGTGCCACACCCTTCATCCTCACCTCTCCCTCCCCGTCTCTCCTTCTCTCTCTTTATCTCACCTCTCTCCACCCTCCCACCTTTTGCCTCCTGTTTTTCTGACAGATACTTGAATTTCTTAGTTCAAAAGGCTCCTGCCTAATTAACTTTGGTCAGGTAATTTGGAAAAGGAATATAGTAAAAATGTGAGTTTTTAAAATTAGAAATTATTGATCTTTTAATCTGTAGAAATTTAATCATTACCTATTCATGAATTAACTTCCCCCCACCCCCTTAGGACACACATTCTAGAATATGCACGAGAGCATACTTAGTTCACGTTATGAGAACAAGTTATTAAAATATCTTTTTTTAAAGACTATTTTATAGAGCAGTTTTAGGTTGACATGAAAAAATTGAACTTAGGTACAGAGATTTCCCATATACGCCCCACACATGCCATTATCAGTATCCCCTACCAGAGTGGTATGTTTGTTACAACCAGTGAACATAAGTTGACACTTCATTACCACCCAAAGTCCATAATTAACCTTAGGGTTCACTCTGGACATTCTAAGGATTCGGCAAATGTATAATGGCATGTATCCACCATTACAGTAACACACTGAATAGTTTGCCCCTAAATCCTTTGTGCTCCACCTGTTCGCCCCTTCATCCCCCTTATCCTTGGCAGCCACAGATATTTTTACTGTCTCCTTTGTTTTGCTCTTCCCAGAATGTTATATAGTTGGAATCAGTACTTAGCCTTTTCATTTTGGCTTCTTTTACTCAGTATCATGCACTTAAGTGTTATTCTTGTCTTTTCATGGCTTGATATGTCATAAGAAATGCCAAATAATATTTTGTTGTCTGGATGAACCACAGTTTATTCATCCATTCACCTATTGAAGGTCTTCTTGGCTGCTTCCAAGTTTCAGTAACTATGAATCCAGCTGCTATAAACATATGTTTGCAAGTTTTTGTGTGGACATAGTTTTCGACTCATTTGGGTGAATATCTAGGAACATGGTTGCCAGATTATGTGGTAAGAATATGGCTAGTTTTGTAAGATACTGCTAAACTGTATTCTAGAGTGGCTGTACCATTTTCCATTCCTGTTGCTCCACATCCTCACCAGCATTTGGGGCTGTCATTGTCCCACATTTGGGCCATCCTCCCAGGTGTGAGGTGGCATCTTATTGTTTTGATATACATTTTCCTGATGGCACAATGTATTGAGCATATTCTCATATACTTGTTGCCATCCATCTATCTTCTTTACTGAGTGATCCATTAAGACTTTTTGTCAATTAATTGGTTTTTATTTTTCTTATGGTTGAGTTTTAAGAGGTTTTTTGTATATTTCAGATAATATCCCTTTATCAGCTTTGTCTTTTGCAAATATTTTCTCCCAACTTATGACTTGTCTTTTCATTGTCTTGACTGTGTCTTTCACAGAGCAGAAAAATTTTAATATTAATGAAGTCCAGAAAATCAATCATTTCTTTGCTGAATTGTATCTGTGACATTGTATATAAAAATATTATTGTGGCTGGGCACAGTGGCTCATGACTGTATTCCCAGCAGTCTGGGAAGTCAAATCAGAGGATTACTTAATTCTAGGAGGTCGAGACCAGGCTGGGCAACACAGTGAGACCATGTCTGTAAGAAAAGAAAAATTAGGCCAGCATAGTGGCATGCACCTATAGTCCTAGCTACTCAGAAGGCTGGGGCAGGAAGATTGCTTGGGCCCAGGAGTTTGGTTCTGGCATGAACTATGATCATGCCACTGCATTCCAGTCTAAGTGACAGAGCAAGACTCTGTCTTTAAAACCTAACTAAATAGTCATTGCCAAACCCAAAGTCATCTAGATATTCTCCTATGTTATCTTTCAGGAGTTTTGTGTTTTATATTTATGTCTGTGATCTGTTTTTAGTTAATTTTTGTAATGGGTGTAAAGTCTGTATCTAGATTCATTTTTCTGGTAAGTGGGTTTCCAATTGTTTCAGCACCATTTTTTGAAAAGACTATCTATGCACCATTACATTGCTTTTGTTAATGCAATTCTTTCTTGTTAAAGATCATTTGATAATCTTTATGTGAGTCTATTTCTGGGCTTTCGATTCTGTTTCATTGATTTATGTTTTCCAGTACCATGCTGTCTTGATTACTGTAGCTTTATATTAAGTCTTGAAGTTGAGTAGTGTCAATCTCCTACCTTTGTTATTTTTCTTCAATATTGTGTTGGTTATGTGGGTCTTTTGCCTGTCTGTATAAACTTTAGAATCAGTTTGCTAGTATCTACAAAATGGGCTTGGCTTCTCTTGCTCAGTGGTTAGGGTGCCAGCCACATACACCAGGGCTGGCAGGTTCAAACCTGGCCTTGGGCCTGCTAAACAACAATGACAACTACAACAACATCAGCAAAAGTAGCTGAGAGTTGTGGCAAGCACCTATAGTCTCAGCGATTTGGGAGGCTGAGGCAAGAGAATCGCTTAAACCCAAGAGTTTGAGGTTTCTGTGAGCTGTAACACCATGGCACTCAACTGGGGGTGACGTAGTGAGATTCTGTCTCAAAAAAAAAAAAAATATATATATATATATAATATATAAAATCTCTACAACCATCAGAGTTTTATAGGTTTCCTCATATGAATATTGTACACATTTTACTACTTTTAGATTTATATTCCATTTTGGGGGTACTAATGTGAGTGATGTTGTGTTTTTAATTCCAAATTCTTCTTCTTCATTGTTGGCATATCAAGCAAGCAATTGACTTTTTTAATATTAACCATGTATTGCTTGTGATTTCCAGAAGTTTATCTGTTAATCTTTTTAGATTTTCTATATAGACACTCATGTCACCTGTGAACAAAGTTAGTTTTATTTCTTCTTCCTTAGTCAACATACCTTTTATTTTACTTTCTTCTCCTATTACACTAGCTAGGACTTCCATTAAAATGTTGAAAAACGTGATGAAAGAAAATCTTGTCCATTTGTGTTGCTGTAAAGGAGTACCTGGGACTGGGTAAAAAGGTTTATTTGGCTTGTGGTTGTGCAGGCTGTATAAGAAGCATAGTGCTAACATCTGCATTTGGTGAGGGCTGTGACTGATTTTAATCATGGTGGAAGGTAAAGGGGAACCAGGATGTGTAGAGATCACAGGGTGAGAAAGGAAGAAGGGGGATGGCAGGTGCCAAGTTCTTTTTAACAGCCAGCATGGAAACTAATAGAGTAAGAACTCACTCAGTCCACCTCACTCCTGCAGAAAGCTCTATTAATTAGGGATCTGTTTCCATGACCCCAAACACCTAATATTAGTCCCTGCCTCCAACATTATTATCAAATTTTAACACGAGATTTGGGAGAGCAAAAATCCAAACTTTAGCAAGTGGATGTCCTTGTCTGTCTCTCATCATAGTGGGAAAGATTCTAGTTTGTTACCATTAAATATGACGTTCACTATGGGTTTTATGTGGATATTTCTTATCAGGTCAAGGAAGTCCCCCCTATTCATAGTTGATTGGGAATTTTTTTCTTTTCACCATAAATGTGTGTTGGATTTTGTCAAATTGATATGATCATCTGATCGTGTCAATATTTTTCTCCTTTATCCTGTTGATGTGATGGATTACATTTATTGTTTTTTAAAAATTGAACCAGCCTTGCATACCTGGGTATGCACCCCTTAGTTATCAAGTATCCTTCTTTTAGTGCATATTGGATTAAATATGCTAATATTTTGCATCTGTGTTAATTGGAGATATTAGTCTGTAGGTCCCTCCCCCCATACACACTTTGTAATGGCTTTGTCTGGTTTGGATATTAAAGTAATGCTGACCTCATAAAATGAGTTAGAAAATATTCCTTCTGTTTTATCTTCTGAAAGGAATTGTAAGGAATCACTATATATTTTTTCTTAAATATTTTTTAGAACTTACCTTTGAATCCATCTGGATATGGTGTTTTCTGTTTTGGGAAGTTAAGAATAATTGTAATTCAGTTTCTTTAATAGATATAGGCCTGTTCAGATTGCCTATTCCTTCTTGCGTAAGTTTTGGCAGATCGTATCTTTTAAAAATTGGTCTATTTTACCTAGATAATCAAATTTGTGGGCATAGAGTTGTTTATAGTATTTCTTATTATCATTTACTGCACATAGAATCTGTAGTGATGTCCCTTCTTTTGGTTCTGATATTAGTAATTTGTGTTCCCCCTCCCAGCTATGTGATCTATCCTTTGACATCTAGGTGGAAAAAGCAATGCTTCTATAGTTCATGTACTCTGCATGCCTGCAGAGTCAGCACCACATTGATGCCACTGAGTCTTAGCATTTGCACCCTCTAAAGTAGTGGCCAGAGCCATGGATAAAGCAGCCAAGAAGTGTTGCACTGGAATGCAGGGAACAGAATTTCCAAATCTGTCTGCTCTGGCTCCCTTTTAATTATAAATTCCATCATTAAGTCATTTTTTCCTCTTGCATCTCACTATATATAGTTAAAAGGAGCCATGCAGTAGCCTGAATGCTCTGTTGCTTAAATATTTCTTCCATCAGGTGTTATAGCTCATCATTCTCAAGTTCTGTAATTCCATAAAGTTCTAAGACATGGAGGCAGTTCCACCAAGTTCTTTGCAAATGCATAATGAGGATAGCCTTTATTCTAGTTTCCAATACTCTGTTCCTCAGTTGTATCTGAGACCTCATTAGAATAGCTTTTATCATCCATATTTCTACCAACATTCTGGTCAATATAAGCAACCACTAAGAAGATTCAGACTTTGTGTACAACTCTCCTTTTCTTTTGAACCCTCACTAAAATAACCCTTTATGCTGTGTTCACTGCAGTACAGTCTATTTAAAATTATGCTCCTCCAAATTCTTCCAGCCTCTAGCCATTACTCAGTTTCCAAGCTGCTTCCACACTTTCACATATTTGTTATAGCAAAACCCCCACTTCTTGGTACCATTTTTTTTGTCATAGTCTGTTTTAAGCTGTGCTGCTATAACAAAAGGCCACAGTGTGGGTAATTCATGATGAAAAGAGGTTTATCTGGCTTATGGTTTTAGAGGCTGGGAGGTTCAGAGGATTGGCACTGGGATCTGTTCAGCCATCTGGTGGGGACATTCTTGTTGCATCATTCCCTGCAGAAAGCAGAAAGGCAAGTGAACACATGAGACAGATAAAATGAGGGCCAAATATTCCCTTTTATCAGGATCCCACTTCTGTGATAACTAACCCTCTCCCATGATAATGGCAATAATTTATTCATTAAGGCAGAGAGCCTTCATGATCGGTCACCTTGGAAATGTCCCACCTCTTAATACCATCGCAATGGCAATTAAATTTCACCATCAGTTTTGGAGGGGACATTGAAATCATAGCAAGGTCTTGGTGTATTAATCAGTCTTATTTTTCAATTCCCATTCTGATAATTCCAAAATTGCTGCATTATATATGAGTCTGAATCTGAGTCTGTGCTTACTCTCTTCAAACTGTGTTTTTTGCCTTTTTGTATACCTTGTAAGTTTTCTTTTGCTTGTTCTTCCTTCTTTCCCTCCCTCCCTATCTCCCTCCCTTGCTTCCTCCCTTTCCCTCTCTCTTCCTTCCTCCCTCCCTCCCTTCCTCCCTCCCTCCTTTCCTCCCTCCTCCCTTCCTTCCTTCTGACCCAGTCTACTTCTATTCCTCAAGCTGGAGTACACTGGCACAATCATAGCTCCTTGTAACTTTTAACTCCTGGGCTCCTATCTGGGAGTTCCAGAGTATAAGTTTTACTTGATAGCCAGGCATGATGTGCTGGATTTAAAAGCCTGCTATAAATAGAGCTTTAGTAATGTGGTGGTAAGATGTAGGAGAAGGGGATATGGAAGTCCTAGGATTAGATAGATCTTTAGTTCTTCTGTGAGCCTGTGCCTCTGAACTGTAAACTTCACAAGTGATTCTCAATCTCCCTCCCCTCTGCCCTCTCTCCTCCTCCCCCCACTTAAGTGAGAGGAAATTGCCGCAGGGAGCTAGCTTGGCTATTTCCCTTCTCTTAGGTCCATTAGACTGATAAAACCCCATCAGGTTAGACTGTGGTGAAGTAGTTTCTCCTGCGGACAGACTTTGTTAAGAAGAACAGAATACTCTGGTATATTTCAAAACAACTCCTTTTCTCCTCCCCATGCTGGAAGCATAAGGGCATTTTTTCTCTGGTATTAACTGTGAGAACCTGGTAGAGTTCCAGGAGCTAAGACGCATGAGTATGGGGTCCTCTGGTTATTGCTCTTCCTGGAGGTTTTAATTCTCAGAGTAGTCTGCACTGAGCCTCTCTCAACTTGTCAATTACAGTTTAGATTTCCCTATCCTGGAAATTTTTTCCTAAAGAAGTTTTGCTACAAAAAGTTGTGATTCTCTGTATTTGCATATCTTTCCAGTTTGGGGCTTCCTTCTCTTATAAATCAAGGTCTTGTTGATTTTTCAGGTTTTTTTTTTCATCTTCCTCCATGTTGTTAGGATGGAGTGGTGTCTTCCATGTTCCTTATGTGCCAGAGCAGAACCCTGAAGTCTTAACTTTTCATCTGTTTAGAGTACCCTCACTGTGGATACACAGGGTATGATGTAAATGCACTATATTCAGAGAAATTCTTTACAGATCTCTTGTCTAGAGAATCTGAGGTAAGTTTGACTTTTAAATGCCTTCACTTAAAAAAAATTTTCTACTAGTGGGTTTATCAAGTGGAATTTCACTGCCAATTCAGATTGATACGTCAGTGAGCCCAATTGAAAAGCATTGGCCCTGCTCTGTATGAACTATAATAGCACACACTTCTTCCCATTGCTTGCCAATGAATAATGTTAGCAGATATTGAGAAAAGTAATTGAGAAAGAGGAGAGGTTAAATCAACCAAACATGGAAGACAGATACGAGGTGAGAATATTTCAACTTGACTAACTTTGGGAAAGCTATTGTAATATTGATGTTGTGGAAGTTTGGAAAAAGCCCATGTGTTTCTCTGATCTCTAATTGATTTTGAATGGAAAAAATTGTGGATCTGAAAATTTGTGTTGCCCCCAAAGCTATTATCTTCTTAAAAACAAAAGAGCAAATTGTCTTTTTTGAAAGCATTAATAGCTTTTGGCAGAGATGGATTTTTTTTTTTTTTTTTAAGAATACAGTCCCGTGGAACAGCTCACCACCTCAGCCTCTGCTACCCAGGGTGGGAGGATCCGCAGGTGCTTCTATCAGAGATGCTGATGTGCATTGTTGGAGGGAGAACAGCTGCCAAGTCCCAGAGGAGAGTGTGGTAGGAACCAAATGGGACTGAATTTCAAGAGAGAGAGAAAATGGAGAAGCAAGGTGGGAGCGTGGTCATGCCCGCTGGCTGTCCTTCTCACTTCTCAGAGTATACGAGGTGAGATCCTCAGCTGGGTGATATGACAGCAAAAGGCATGTCAAAGAAGCTGTCTCCACGGTGCATTCTAGTTGCACTGAGGATGCACCGCCACATCTGCTCACCAAGACGCTTCTGAGGCCCAGATGGGGCCACCTTCCCTTGAGGCTCCCCTACTTCTGCATCCTCCATCACCAGCCATGACCACCCAGTTATTCTAAAGCTTTCAGCCTCCCTAACACAACAGCAGCAACAAAAGTCAGGTCAGGATTTGTTTTTCCCCTTCTAACTTAAATGGATTTTATTGGAGGGAATGACCCGAGAAGGAGGGGCTTGAGATGCCTAGTATCATCTGAGTATAAAATGTGAAGACTTTCCTTATCTCACAAATCTGATTCCCTAGTTTGAACATGCTTTTTTTCTGTATCTCCTTTGAAGCTCTTTGAAGACAAAGAAGTCCTCTCTCCTTTGCCAGGAAAAGTTCCACATGCAAAGAGGTCCTTTCAAGTGAGCTTTTAATCACACCAGAAACAAGTTTGCCCTGTCGTTTCCTGCATGTGGCTGGCATACTGCAGTCCATGTTATTCTCAAATTGAAGATATTATTTTTCACTGCCTGAAGATTATGTGCCTAGATACCTCAGAATAGAAGGGCTATGCTGATAACCACATTAAAATCATAAAAATACCATTATGTTTTTCAAGGTAGAGTCAGGTTGAGTTAATCAGAATTGATTTGCAAGATTCCATTTGCTTCTGTATTTAAAATAGTGTCAGGTTGACAAGTCTTTTGTTCCCACACTACCGTATTGGCTTCTATTCTAATCTGTGTGATACCTGGACAATACAGATAAGCTAAATGTGGTTTAATCAATTCTGACTCTTCTGATCTTACTGATATTTTTGCATGAATTTTGATTAATCAGCGACATATAGAATATTCATGCCTCATCCCATAGTTATGACAGATGCAGATTTTGCTTTTCATATGTCCGGGATGATGCTACAATTCAAAGCATCCCTTTCATCTGACATGCTACTAATTGAATGATTTCTCTTTTTGAAATAACGTAATAGTCCCGTTGGCTTTATATTATTAAAATAGGAAATGTGGTTTGGAAAAGCTTCTGTGACGTGTTATCAATGGTAAATAAATTTGTAATGATATAATTCTTAGCCTCCCTCAACATAAGTTTCTGAAAGTTTTGTTGACTTGATAAGGAGGATGACGGGAGAATATTCAAAATGAACTCCATTGTAAATGTCAAAAAAATTGAATCGACATGGAAGGGGAATCATTTCACCTTCAAGGAGAATACTTTTTCTGTTCTCCATTAGGACCTTTAATTCAAAATATTCAAAATCCTTGGGAATGCTGCCAAAGAAAAGATAAGACACAGGGGAGGACAGAATGAGATTTAGTCTCTAATGCAGGTCAGATTGATGGTTTTCCCCTCAAAAGCAAACAGGGGCATTTCCTTTCCATCTGGAGATGGATAATGCTAGAAAGAGCATCACTGTCAACCTTAGGAAAACAGCAACAGCAGCAACATGTGTGTATGTGTACACACACACACACCAAACAGCAAATGCACGCTGTTACTTACTCTATTGGAGAGCTGAGGAATGACAGGTACCTGCAAAAAAAGCTAAGTTGAGAACATCTGTCACCTGGGACAGATGATCTGAACACTGACAAGAAGAACTTAGTAAAAATTATTAACAACCCAGTAAAGACTGAGTGTAGGTTAGCAAAGGTTGTGTGTAGGTTAGTACTGTAGAGAGTGTAGAATCCTTGGGGCTATTGATATAGGGGGATATAGGGACCCACGTCTATCTATGCTCTTTTCCACAAACCCTACTATGTACTTATACACAGAAAGAGTAGTGAGAGTCCTGAGAACGTATCCCTTGAAGGGCATATTTGCCAGAGGTGAATGGCCAGGCTATGGGAAAGGGAGGGTTATCTTCTCCCTGATCACTTTCCCCTACCTCCCCTAAGTAATGAAAGTCTTATGCTACAGGAGAAAGGGTAGCAGACACTCTTACCCTCAGGTGGTGATGAAAACCCACTGAGGCTGGGAAATAAAATAGAAAAAACAAACCCAAATTTGAGGGAGGGACAGGAGCATTGAGAAAGGGGTGAAAACCCCTGAGACTCGGGGACACGATGAGTACATCAGTGTGATGCACAATGGAGAATCCCATCACCATTGCCAGGCTAACAAGTATCAAGAAACAGTGGACTTCTGCTGGAAGAATTGAGGTGTGTGGAAAGAGACCCTCTCTGCAGTACAGCAAAAAGGGATGACCCAATGTCAAGGCTGAAGGAGATATTGAGGAAACCCTGTGTTGATGGAGCCCCCATCCTGATCACAAGTTATTACTAGGGGAATTTGAAGACTTTGGTGCAATCTGGGTAGCCAAAGCAAAAATAAACCCTAAACATGGCTCAAGTCCTCATTAGATTGATTCAAAATTCTGCATTAAAGACCTACATAGAAGCAGTACATCCACTTTCCAGACTTCAAACTATGTATCTTCCTGTGTACTATCCTGCACAAGGTGTTTGGCTTTTGGGGGAAGAGCCAAGATGGCGGTCTGTAGCCAGCTTTCTGCAGACACTCCCATCCAGAAGGAGAGTTAAAGGACAGAAATTTAGCAAGAAAGCCAATGGTTTGGAACTGAGCCGACAGAGAAGGTCGAAGAACGCACATCAACCCTGCTGGAGCGACCTGCGACCCCAAGGATAAAAATAAAAGGTACAGAGCATATCACCAAGCGGACGGGAGTCCCTTCCCCCATGAGAGCCCCTTGCAGTATACGCCATACCTCCATACAAACAAGCAAGTAGAGTTCAGATGTCCTCCCACTCTACCCCATGGGAGAGACCCTCTAAAAACCAGACCTCCTTCCCCTACTAGGGTGCTGCGGCACTCTCCTGCCAGGCATAAAACTGTATAAAAACTGTATATATTCTCTACCTGCAAGTTGGAACTCCTGGCACTCCCCTCCACTCTCACCCTGAGGTCTGGAGGTCTGTCCCCCACGGAGTCCAGATTCTTGGA
>CAUYRH010150671.1:0-12438 GCA_963574655.1 Perodicticus potto | reverse complement strand
GAAGATAAATACATTCAGAAAAGAAAACAGACGATTACTGCATCAAAATATTAAGCAATATTAATAATAACAATGCCAAGAAAGTAACGTTCACATTGTCAAATAAGAGTATGTCTATTATAGAATGCTTTGACTCTGAGGTTCAGTATGAAGTCATCAGTTAACTTCTTATTTTTTTTCCAAAGTCTCAAAAAATAGATAACTAATATTATATTAATAAAAGTAAAAGAGATTTCCAAAAAACAGATCATGCCAAATCTTATAGACAATAGAAAAAGAAGAAATATTTCAAAATCATTCTACTTGATCTGAATACACCTGATATTGAAATTGGAGAAAATATATTGTTACAAAGGGAAATTACAAACATATTTCACTTATAAATAAGGATGCAATATCCTAAACAACATATTGACAAGTTGAATTAAAAACTGTTTCAGTAATGTACTTTGGTCAAAATTGAATCCAATTTATGTGAGAATTAGTCACTATTTTCTTTCCCTTCTTGTGATGTGTGTTCTCTCCTTTCCCTTCTTTTTTAAGTAAGTAGAAAGAGTACACTTTAAAATAATGATAACAGAATAATACAGTAAATACTTAAAGTAGTAACGTAGTTGTTTATTGTCATTATGAACTCTTAGGTACTGTAATAACTGTATGTGCTGCACCTTCACACAATGGTTAGTGAGGCGTGTCTATTTACACCAGCACCACCACATCCATGTGAGTGTAACGTGTTGCAATATGGCGTTATGAAAGTTATGGTCTGCAAGACGTCACTAGGTGACAGGAATTTTTCAGTTCCATTATGACCTACAGGACCATTCACTGTCATATACACTGTCATTGACTAAAATGTATGTAGTACATGACTATATTAATACATACTTGTAAGCCCTAAAATATTATTAGATGCTTTTAAACTATCATCAGAAATATAATATTCCCCTCCACAAAATGATACAAAGTACCTAGAAAAATCTCAAAGGTTTTACACAATTATTATTTACCTTCCCATCGCTTGTCCTTATCCCGGGGATGAACAGTATAGTGGGTAGTAATTCGAGGCACAGGTGAAGTTGAAGACCATCTTGTAGCACACAGAGGTAGATAGTTTTTCTTAATTTTTAAGGCATGAAAGCACTGATAAGCTGCAGAAAAATTATGAGCATTATCTTTTTTTTCAATTTTCCCCAGCAGTAGACTGAAAAAATGTAAGTGTATAAATTGAATCACTGTACTCAATGAGTGATATAAACTGAAACAGACTATGCTCTTTCCTAGATGAACAATTTAGTTAGCTTTTCCTCATAAAGCAATGTTTTCACAGTTTAAATATTTCGAAACTATCTAATAAATGAATTTATACAATTTAGCTCAAGTCAGGCTTAACCTATGACCAGTCATCCAAACTGGACACTATTGGGAGTTACAGGGTGAGTACTAACGATCAGGTTAATGGGCTTATGGGCAAACTGACATTTATGGTCAGCTTCTTATTTTAATTAAGTTGATTTACCCATACAGTCGTGTCTTCTGAGATCCTTAAATATGTATGTGTTTTTGAGTCAGCAAATAGTATTTTATGGAAATAAACAGAAATGTGCAAAGATTTATCTGTAAACATATCCATTAACCCTTTTCTGTTGTTCTCAAACCACCAGTTCCACCTTTTCTTTCTTTTACCCAGTACAGACACCTTTACATCATGAAGACAGAAGTATTTGATGGGAATTTTCTCAATCCTTTGGCAATGACCTTCATTGTAATTTATCTGTGCCCACACTGTATTCACTCTGTTTATAATTGAAGAGATGTCTTTCTTTCCACCAAGGTTAATCTTTCTACCTAAATGATGAGGCTTATTTCTCTCACCTTCTTAGGGACATTCCTCGATCTGGTACCCTGCCTTCCTTCTGTATCTTCAATTCCTGACTCCTTTCTCTGCCTCTGTTCTTGATAATCGCTTCTATCACAAAGAAAGAGAATGCCCCCATAAAACTAGTCCTGACAGATATAAAAACTTATATTTGAAGCTATAATAATTAGAAGCCTGTTATAGGAGGAGGAGGGATAGAATAATAAAAGGAAGAGAATAAAGATTTCAGAAAGAGAATCACATAGGGATCTGACATATGATGAAGATGCCATTTCAAATTAGGAAGAAGAGATGATTACTCATTAACTGATAGAGATATGTGGGAACACCATTTGGAAAAAAGTATACTTTGTTCCTTTTGTCAAAATGAATTCCATCTGATCAAAGATTTTAACATAGAAAGTTAAAGAAAATTATAAAAGATTATGGTGATACAGCCACAAATTCTTTGATCTCCTCCCTATGAGTGTGGGCTGGACTTATTGACTAGCTTTTGACAGGCAGAGGAAGGAAAAAGAAAAAAAATTAACTTTATGGTAGAGAAATATGATAGACACTGCTTTAACCAAATGATCAAGCTTAACATGACCAGCAGTAAGACATACTGACCCCCTGATAGGATATGATAAGAATTGTTCTGCACCTCTGTGGTAGAAATCTCCCAAATCTTTTTTACTTAATTAAAAAAAAATTAAAAAAATAGAAATGGGGTCTTGGTACATTTCCTCAGCTAGTCTTGAACTCCTGACTTCAAGCAAACGTTTACCTTAGCCTCCCAAAGTGCTAGGAATACAGGTATGAGGCACTGCGCCCAGCTTCCCTAAATCTCTAACCTCATTCTAATCACGAGAAATCATCAGACAAATTCAGAAGGGCAGTCTACAAAACGCCCAACTAATACACATCCAAAAGTATAAAGGTGCTTAGAGACAAGAAAAGGCAGAATAACTGTCACCCTGAAGGAGGCTAAAGAGACATGACAACCAGTAGCAACGTGGTGCTCTGAACTGGATCCAGGAACAGAAAAAGAAAATCCGAATAAAGTCTGTAGTTTAATTAACAGTATTTCTTTCTTTCTTTTTTTTTTGGAGACAGAGCCTCAAGCCGTCACCCTGGATAAAGTGCCGTGGCATCACAGCTCACAGCAACCTCCAATTCCTGGGCTCAAGCAAGTCTCCTGCCTCCGCCTCCCAAGTGGCTGGGACTACAGGCGCCCGCCACAACACCTGGCCATTTTTTGGTTGCAGCCGTCATTGTTGATTGGCAGGCCCGGGCTGGATTCGAACCCGCCAGCTCAGGTGTACATGGCTGGCACCTTAGCCCATTGAGCCACAGGTGCTGAGCCTAATTAACAGTATTTCATCAATGTTAATTTCTTACTTTTGATAATTATACAATAGTTAGGTGAGACAGTAAGTTTGGCCAAGGGTATATGGGAACTCCAAGTACTATTTTTGCAACTCATCTATAAGTCTAAAATCATTTCAAGATAAAAAGTTTTAAAAAATTAGGGTTGGGTGGTGCCCGTAGCTCAATGGATAGGGCGCCAGCCACATACACTGAGGCTGGAGTGTTCGAACCCGGCCTGGGCCAGCCAAAACAACAATTGCAACAACAACAACAACAATAACAAATAGCTGGGCATTACAGCGAGTGCTTGTGGTCCCAGTTACTTGGGAGGCTGAGGTAAGAGAATCGCTTGAGCCCAAGAGTTTGAGGTTGCTGTGAGTTATGACACCACGGCATTCTACCACGGGCAACATAGTGAGACTGTCTCAAACCCTCCCGCCCCCCACAACCTCTTATACCTAATAATAAAAAGACAGCTCAATAAACAATCAGGAAAAGTATCTGAACAGACATTTCTACAAAGAAGATATATAAATGGCCAATAAACACATGAAAAATGCTCAACATCACTAGTAATTCAAGACATGCAAATCAAAAACACAATGAGATATTATTTTACATCCACTTGGATGACTGTAACAGTAAGTGCTGGCAAGGACGTGGAAAAATTGGAACCCTCATACACTACTGGTGGGAATGTAAATGACGTAATATTTCTGGAAAAGCGTCTGGCAGTTACTCAAAAGGTTAAAGATAGAGTCTTCTTCATATGATCCATTCCAAGTTCTTTCCCTAAGATAAACAAAAACATTTCTGCACAAAATCTATAAGAATGTACACTGCTTCAGTATTTATAATAGCCAAGAAGTGGAAACAACTCAAATGATTATCAATGAATGGATAAGTAAAAAATGATCTACCCACAGAATATTATTCAGCAATAAAATGAGATTAAGTACTAATACATGCTACAACAGAATGACCCTTGAAAACCAAGAGAAGCAAGTCACGAAAAGACAACATATCATGTGATCCCATATATATGAAATATCCAGAACAGACTAATTTATAGAAACAGAAAGTCTGGAGGGGTTTGGGAGTAACTGTTAATGTGTATGGAGTTTGTTTTGGGGATGATAAAATGTTGATCACTGTAGTGATGGTAACACAACTGTGTGAATATACTAAAAATGATTGAATTGTATACTTTAAATAGCATAAATTGTATGGTATGTGACATACCTCAAAAAAGCTGTTACTTAAAAAAGAATATAGTTACACATATTACAGGGGAAACATGGGAATCAGGATTTGAAAAGGTTTTTCTAAGTATTACAAAAATCTAAAACATCATAGAATCATTTGACTAAAAATCTAAAACATCTATATGACCAAAAAAAGGTATTAACATAAATGTCTCACTTAGCTGTATATTTTCTCCAGTAGATAGCATGCTCCTGAAATATTTATCTTCGTCCTTATTATGTGCTAACTCCTAGTGTGATCATATACAGTAGGAATAAGTATTTGCTGACCAAATATTAGATACTATTAATTACAGTATATTATGTTATACTGTCCTTCATTAGGGTACTCAGCTATGATTGGCACCAAGAAGTATAAAAGATTAAGGTTTTTAGAATATTCTCTGTGAAAAGACAAGGCAGAGATATAAATCAGAAGAATTAAAAGGCCAACAGGACATAATAAAAAGACAAGACAGACTAGGAGAAAATATTTGCATAAGGCTTCTCTGATAAAACTCAATAATAGGAAAACATACAAGAAAATGGGTAAAAGATATTAATAAACACCTCACTAAAGAAGACACACAGATAGAAGGATATGCCTATAAAAAGATGCCCAACATCTATGTCCAATCAGGCAACTGAAGACTAAAACAAGTTACACTACACACCGACTAGAATAGCCAAAATGCCAAAAAGTCAGAACATCACAAGCTGTTAGATATGGAGCAACAGAAACTTCTGTTCACTGCTAGTGAGAAAACAAAATAGTACAGCCATGTATACGCCCTTTGGAACTAGTTTGGCATGTTCTTACTATATGACCCAACAACTGCACTCCTTGATATTTATTTACCCAAATGAGTTAAGAATGTATGTCCATACAAAAACATGCACATGAATGTTTATAGCAACTTTATGCACAACTGTTAATACTTGGAAACAATCAAGATGTCCTTCAATAGGTGAATGGATAAACAAACTGTGGTACATCTATAAAACAGAATACCATCCAGTGCTAAAGAGAAATGAGCTATCAAGTTACAAAAATACATGTAGGAAACAAATGCATATGGCAAAGTTAAAGAAGCCAGTTTGAAAAGGCTACATCTGTATGATTCCATCTAAATGACATTCTTGAAAACACAGAAGAGTCACTAATCAAAAGATTAGTGATTGGTAGAGATTTGGAGGGAGGGAGGAAGGAAGCGTACAGGGGATTTGTATAGCATTGAAACTATTCTGTATGATCTGTAACTAATGGTAGATACATATCATTATACTTTTGTTAAAACCTACAGAACATACAACACAGTGACTCTAATGTAAACTACTAAATACTTTAGTTAATAACAATGTATCAATATTGACTCATGAGTGTAAGGAATGTAAGATTCAAGATGTCAGTAATAGGGGAAGGTGGGCAATGATCTATACACAAACTAGGTATTTTCTGCTGAATTTTTCTTTAAACCTAAAACTGCTCTAAAAAAAGTTTATTAATTTAAAACATAACCAAATAAAACAGAAAGGTATGGTTAAGTGCACAGGCTTTGAAGTCTGTCTACTTTGTGTTTGAATTTCTTACTACACAGCAATGAAACCTTTGGAAGATTATTTAAATCTCAATTCTAGTAGCCAGGGGCCAGCCAAGGTGGCTTGCCCCTGTAATCCTAGCACTCTGGGTGGCCCAGGCATGAGGACTGCTTGAGCTCACAAGTTCAAGACCAGCCTGAGCAAAAGTGAGACCCTGTCTCTATTAAAAATAGAAGAACTGAGGCAAGAGGATAGTTTGAGCCCAAGTTGGAGGTTGCTGTGAGCTATGATGCCACCGCACTCTACTCAGGGTGACAGCTTAAAACTGTCTAAAGAAAATAAAAAACCCCTCAGCTCTAAAGTTTATGGTCAGTCTTTGCCTTATACATATTGTAATTAAGATCTAGCCTATATTTTACACAAAGCAAGTCAACAATGCATATTTGCTAACTGTTAATATCTCTAGTTATAATTTCAACTGTTACCTAGGAACCTGTCTTTGGTTTAATTTTGGGTATAGAACAATAATAATCAGGCTTTCTCCTAACTTTTCAACTGTTTCTTAATATGACTCATCTGTCTACAAATGAACAAATTTGCAAAAATGGACTGTAACAAATAGTAAAAATCAACAATGAATTTCGCATGGATTTGAACTATATGATACAATTTACATTATCATGGACATACTGAAGAATTGTCAATTTTAATACTACATCATATCCTTAATAACTTTATGAGATATTTGGGGTAGCTACAATCTCCATTTACAGCAGATAAAAAGACATTCGGACAATCCTTTGCCAAACTTGGTCTTTTTTTTTTTTTTTGAGACAGAGCCTAAGCTGTTGCCCTGGATAGAGTGCCGTGGCATTATAGCTCACAGCAACCTCCAATTCTTGGGCTTAAGCGAGTCTCCTGCCTCTGCCTCCCAAGTAGCTGGGGCTACAAGCGCCTGCCACAACGCCCGGCCATTTTTTGGTTGCAGCCGTCATTGTTGTTTGGCAGGCCCGGGCTGGATTCGAACCCGCCAGCTCAGGTGTACGTGGCTGGTGCCTTAGCCTGTTGAGCCACAGGCGCTGAGCCCAAACTTGGTCTTAATTCAAACATCCTGTAAAACTCTGAGACTATCATTTGATTTCAAATTATCTCTAAAGTCATGGAAACTCACAGTGGTAAAATCAAATCTTTTTTTCTTTCTGATTAAATGGAGAGAAGATATGTTTTAATAATGTAAGCATGGCATAGGCTAATAATTTGTACTTTTTAAGTACTCACTTGCACAATTAATATATTTTTGATGTTTTATTCTTTCCAGTTTTTTAAAAAGTTAGAACTAGCACCATACAATCATTAAATATTATGATAGATGCAGGAAGTGGTAAAAGAGATTTGGAGTGACTGAACTCTTTTAAACACTAAAAATCTGTTTTTGATGATCAATCTTTTAAAAAGGAGCAAAAAAGCAAATTTTCTCTACTTGCAAACACATACCAAAAACAAGTATTGGGGACACTTTTTAAGCCCTAAATAACTATTTACCTACCCTAAATCTTGAAAAAAAGTACATAAAATACTTTAATATATGAGAGCTCAGTTCCAGAGTTAAAATATGCTGTTATCAATATTTAAAATAATATTTACTTTTTTATGATTGTAGTTTAGTGTATATAAGTTAACAATTACTTCTGAAAATTGATGATTGGAATATGGCAAACTTGTAATTCCTGTATGTACTGCTTGTATGGCTACTAATTTTCTTGAGACTATTTGGAACTGTGTAGTCTGATTTCCTCTAGGGAATTAAAAAAAAAACAAAAAAAGAAAGTCACAACCTTTATCCCTTTTCTGAAAACATATCTGGTATCTCCCTTCAGAGATTTGAACATTTAGGCACCTCCATAGGGAAGTGAGGTCACAAGGTCCATTGAATTCATAACATCACCATGCCAAAGACACACTTGTGTCCAACCTCTTTGTTGCCAGTAGTCCTAACATAACATTAAGGTATGAAAAGCAAAGAATTCACACCCAAAGAAAACAGAAACAGTAGCTGAATTTGGTTAGCACTGGGCCCAAACCTGACTGCATCTACATTAGGCTGTAAAACAGATAGCATCTGATTAAAAAAACATAAAGCATATCAATACATCAAATGTAGTAATAGACACATGGGTAACAGTAAATATAAACACAACCCTAACTTCTTAGTAGATGAGTGGCAAATTTCACAATATTCTTCTTTCATGAAATTTATACAAGAACACCCTTGAATTTGCAATATGTTATGCTTTTTAAAAGTGTCTACGAGTATAAGCAAAACTTTAGACTAAAGATTTAAAAAATTAAGCAAGTTATGACAGAATTTAAGATCCTTTAGTAAACTTTTCTGTTTGAATTCAACATTTTTTGTTGTTTTTAAGTAAAACTTTAAAAGTATCACTCACTACATCAGTCATCCTAATGACGGAAGAAATATTCATAACACGTTAAAGCCCCTAGAATTTCAGACAAAGTAGAAAAATGCCTGGATCCAAATAAAACCTGATAGCATCGGCAGCGTATGAATGCTAATCGTGAAGTGACAGATCAGACTTCAAATTCTTTACAATGTACTGGGACGAAAAGAAAGACGAAAGTCAGGTCAGGATGAAGGAGAAAAACTGCAAATATTATTTTCCATTTCCAACAGGCAAAAGGTAACACCTAAGCTTTGGGATAAGAGTTATGACCAGGATTTGTAAAGACTGAGTTCAGGAGTCCATGGGTTGAAGGGTAAGTCATGACAAGTTCTCTCCACCCATGACCTTTAGCCTAGATGTTAATTCTTCCAACTGGGGCAACCCCACGAGAAAGAAGCTAGGGTCCACCGGCAGGGCAGACAGCGTGACCTTTGCCCTACTTTATCCCGAGCCCGCAGAGGAGAGGCCGGAGGGAGAGGAGCCCACAGCCTCCAAGTGTGGCCCTGTTCGTTCATCCTAACTCCTCCACTGTCTTTCACTTATCCCCACCCGCAGTTCCCTCTCACCCGGGCAGGACAGCTTGGCTAGTGGCGCCAACATGTTCAAAGTCACCCAGACTCCCGATCCGACGCGACGGAAGAAGGGCGGTCTGCGGCTCGCCGCGGGCGCAGGACCTCTAGGCCGCGGGGGGCGCCATCACCCGCAGCGCAGCCAGAACTCCTCCGCTGCAGTTTGCCTCGCAGCTCCGTCGACCGCTCTTGCTTCACGGCGTTCTCGCCTCCTTCTCCTGCGCCGGCGCCACGCATGACCAGCAGAGGTCATGTCTGACGCGGGCCAGCAGAGGCTTCCGGGTCATGTACCAAACGAGAAAAGGGAAAGACGCCAAATCCCGGCGTACCCAGGCGAGGTGACTCCGGACGTCGGAGCGCTGGGGGATCCGCCCACAAGTGTTATTGCACGACGCACGCGCAGTGAGAGGCAGTAGAAGGCGGCGCGGCTGGGGAGGGTGGGCGCGCACGGCCTGCTGGGAGTTGTGGTCTTCTGCGCAAGCGCCCGCCGAGCCCGTTTCGAGGTCTGCGCAGGAGGAGTGAATTAACTGACGTCTGATTGGCTGTCCCGGAAAATGAAAAGTCTTTGTGGGCTGAGGCGGGGACTAGGAGGAGACCCGGCGGGATTTGGGGCCACAGGGGGCGGGGCTTCTGGACTTCGGGCGCGAGCGGTTGAAAGACTGTTGGTGTCGGTTCGGTTGCTCTGGTCCGATTCTGCCGTCCCAGCTCTCCCCCATGGCTGACGCTGAGGAGTTGCGGGGTTCCTCGCCGCCCCCGCCGCCTCCCTCTTCTCCTTCATCTTCAGACACCTCTTCAGCATCTTCCCCGGGCCTCCCAGTCAGTCTGGGCTGGCCAGTCCCGAGCAGGAGCAGCGGCCGAACGGTGGACCCACTGGAAGAGGTGGAGCTGCAGATCGGAGACGTGAGTGCTGTGTCTCCGGGCAGGTCCCGGACTGCGTCGCCGCTGCGGGGACCGGGAGGGCAGGGAGTCGCCCCCGGCCCCGCGACTACCCTTCTGCCCCCAGAGGGGGTGCCGGCAGTTAAAGTACCGCCCCACGCTAGGATCCTGTCTTTAGATGTAGCATTGTACTGGGGAATTGAGGGGTTATCTCTCCACCCCGAACTGTTTTTTTTTTTTTTTTGTCTTGCCTTCTGGTTTCAATTATCCTCAGTAACCCGAAACCACACAGTTCTGCGCCGCTTGGTGCTTGCTGTCTCCGCCCCTCCTCTCCCATCGGAGAACGGTTTTAACTGCATGGATTCTCTTGGCTGATCCTGAGTTTAGGATTACGCTGCGATTTCTTCACGTGGGACTCAGAGCCTGCTGTCCTAGATGGCTACTTATCCAGAGCCAACTGATAAAGCTCTTGTCCGTCTGAGGCTCGCTCTGCGCTGGACGCAGCTAGGAGGACTTAGTCATGTTGATTGGCTTCGTTAACGGTTTGGTGCAGGACTCCTCCCTACGATCATAAAATTAGTTTGGATGGTTTCTGTTTAATCTCCACCTCCCAGAAACCGACACCCCACCTCCCAACCCTAACTCTCACACCTCTGGAGAGGTCACAGTTTCTGTATTTGTGGACTTGGACTCTTTGAGTGGGTCAAGTGGGATGTGAGTATGTAGGGTGTAACTTTTCCGGGAGAACCTTGTTCAATAAACCCTTCTTTGCAGATTGGAAACCGTGAACTCTTATTATCTCATTGCTCCACAGGTATTTGTTCTTTTTAGAAGATGACTAAAGTGCTGATTCTGCTTTTATTTTTGTAGAGTAAGACAGGTTACAAGCAACCATGTAGACATGAATTGCTGATGAGTTGTCTAGGAGCCATGTCATTGTATATAGTAAGTGAAGAAAAACAATTAAAAAACGGAATGTTCCACTAAGAGTTGGATATTTTCTGCATTTGTGTGTGATTCTGTTGATGTTATTTGTCAGAGCTCAGAGTATCTGTTCCTTTTTTAAATTTCAGATTAATATGAGGGTAAAAATGATTAGGTTACATTGTTTGTGTTTGTTAGGTAAAGTCAAGTCTCTGTTGTAGTAGTGCTCTTCACCCAGGAGATGTGCCTCATACACTGACTGATACTGTGCCTGTTAGGTGAGAGCACACCAATCCCCCACCAAACTTTCATTTAATTCAGTTTTTCTCTCTTGTGGTTATGTATTTGTCTACTGGCTTCATGTTAGTAGTGAGTACTTTAGATTCTTACTTTTCCATTCTTGTGATTCTTTATTAAGGAGAATGTTCTCCAACTTCGTCCAGGTTAGTACAGAAGATGTAAATCCTCCGTTTTTATGACTGAATAGTAGTCCATGGTATACATGTACCATAGTTTCTATTCATGGGTTGATGGGCACTTGGGTTGATTCCACATCTTAGTGATTGTACAGTTGTATGCAAATGTGCTTATGATAAAATGATTTTTTTCCTACTGGGTAGATACCTAGTAAAGGGATTGTGGGATCAAATGGTGAGATCAGAGTCTCACTTTGTTGCCCTTGGTAGAGTGCTATGGCGTCATAGCTCACAGCAACTTCCAGCTTTTGGGCTTAGGTGATTCTCTTGCCTCAGCCTCTCGAGTAGCTGGGACTACAGGCGCCCACCACAACTCTCGGCCATTTTTTTGTTGCAGATTGGCTGGGGCTGTGTTCCAACCCCCCACCCTCAGTATATGGCGCCAGCATCCTGCTTACTCACTGAGTCACAGGTGCCGCCAAGTTCTCCATACTTCTTTCCAAAGAGGCTGTATTAGTTTGCAGTCCCACCAACAGGGTACAGGTGTTTGAAGTAAACTGAGTCACGGAGCTAGAAAGATGGGCCCCACTTTGATGCAATAATTGATAAAATTTATTACACCTGCAGGAGGCTGCTACCATAAAGGCATGCAACCCCGAATGCCAGGTGGGCAATCCTTTTATACCATTTTTTTTGCGTGGTCAGCAAAGCAAGCTAGCACAATACAGAAGCTAATCATAGCAATTAAGGCAGGGTCGCAGGGTGGGGGGTACATATTGGTTCATAAATCACAAGATACATCACAAGGCACAAGAGTTGGGTAAGTTTCCTGGGAACTTGGTCCAGCAGGGGGTATTGCACCAGGGGCTTTAGAACATACCCCTCCCTGCTTATCTCTTCTCCCAGAATTTAGCTCCGCTGCCCTTGTAAGGGTTGGGGCTGAGACACAAAACACTTCCCCTTTGAAGGGTAAAGGGTTTGTTATATTCCTTTAAATCTATGGGTTTGTGGGATTAGTAGGAGGGGTAGGAGGCTTGGTTATTACATGTTCCCTTCTTTCCATAACTGCTACAGCATCTGCAGCTTTGGGGCTTTGTGATGTGGGCTATTGTCACTGAGGTTAGGTGATATCTCAAGGTGGCTTTGATTCACATTTCTCTCATAATTAGGGATTATGAG
>CAUYRH010150666.1:0-49715 GCA_963574655.1 Perodicticus potto | reverse complement strand
GAGCCCAGTGATGGATCAGATTTGGGTTTGATGTGTTTCCAGTTGCATGACCACATCAAAGACGGTATTATACACTTCACTAAGAATCACAGAATGATAGTTATATTTCTGTGTAGTTCAAGCAGACTTTGATGATTATTTTTTGAATGTATTAATTCAATAGAAACTAAAAAAAGGGTAATATTCTATTTATATCATTCCTTCTTCATTTACTAGCTGAAGTTTATCTCCATGGAGAACTTTCCTTTATCAACTATTTAATTACTCTGAGTTACAATTTGTATCGTAGAGACAAGATAAATTTTTGATCTCCCCCCCTTTATCAGAGATAATCTTTAGCACCATTTTTAACTCATTGATTTAAACATATTTCGTGTGTCTTAATATTCTAATTTATTGCTGTTGCTGTTTAAACTGTTCCATTTTAGAGCAATCACGACAGTCCCATCGAAGGCTGGATTGATGCCTATGTGACCCGTGCTGTCTCATAGGGCCCAACACTTGGAAGGACCCTGTATGAGTTTCCTGTGGCCATTGTGATAAATTTCTACAAACTGCGTTGCTTACAGCAAAAGAAATTCATTTTCTCATAGGTCTGGAGGCCAGAAGTCCCCAAACCAGGTGTTGGCAGGGCCGTGCTCCGTCTGAAAACTTTAACCCAGACTTTTTTGCTTCTTCAAGCAGCTGGTGGCTCCGTTCGTGCCTTGCCATGAGGCTACGTAACTCGGCACCTATCTCTGCCTTCACATGGAGGAGTCCTGTGTGGCTGTATTTGTGTGTCTCTTATAAGGACACCCGGGATTGGATTTAGTGCCCACTTGGATAACCAGAATGATCTCACCTCAAGATTCTTAACTTAATTAGGCCGCATTCACATGTCCTGGGTATCAGGACATAGATGTGCCATTCTGAGGGTCCCCATTCAACCCCCCACAGGCTGAACTTGGTCTAATACTCTCCTGTTTCTGTTGTTACTTTATCTTTGAACTTGTGTTTTCTGACTACAGCAGATGGGATGATGGAGCATGTTCCTGAGCAGAGGATACATTGTGTCTACTGTCCTTTGCTGCCCAGTTTGCTGGTGGTATTCACAACTCCGTAAACACAGAGTTCTGTTAGACCCATGACCTATGAGAATTCATAGGACTTAGAGTCCACGTCTAAGTAGGGTCCTTTCCCTTCAAACAGGAACTTGCTTTAATACTCAAGGAAGGCAGTAGCATTCTAAGAAACACGAGCGACTGAGCAACCCTGTATCTTCTCTTAACTAAAATCAAAAGATTTACAAAGATGACAAAATGAGGATTTGGAAAGAAAAGGAGGAAGACAACTCTTCGTTTCTTTTCCTTTCGGTTATTCTGCACTCTTCAGTAAGCGGAACGTGGAGAGTATTGATAGAAAGTGCTCATTATCAAGAAGTAAAATAAAAATAGAAGAGTTAATTTAGTGCGGTGTTTATACTGTCTTGGTAAGAATGAAATACATATGCATGTACCAGGAATGAAGTATAAATTGTGTATTTTTGGTAATTCTGTATGAGAGTTAAATAATTTTTTATTTGCATTTAAAAATGGAATTATACAATATAAAGATGAATGCCAAAAATCTATGTTAATAACTCAAAATTTTAATTTTTCATTATTTGTAATGACATTATAGAGCAAATAGGACATCATGATAATTCAAGAGACAGGCTGTAGAAGAAAGAAAAATGCTAATTATGTTTGATGGCATTTTCCCTCTGTATTATGTTTGAACGAGAGGCCCCACAATTTTATTTTGCCCTGGATCCTCTTTGGACAGTCCAGATGGCTCCTGGTCCTTTGAATAGAACCTTAGTAGTCACCAGTAGCTTCCAGGAGATCTGTTATGACAAGGATGGCATAGGTTCATTTCTGCCCCAGACTTGAAAGCTTGTATTTTTCCAAGGATCCTTCTAGTTGAAATTGGTATTTTAAAACCACAATCTGGGAGCTAGAGGTGTTGATTCACCTCTATAATACATTTGTGTCATAAACAGAATGTGTCTGCTCAAAACTCCCAGTATGATGGTGTATGTGTTGGGAAGTGGGTAACTTAGGAGGTAATTAGGACCTGAGGGTGAAGCCCTCATGAATGAGATTAGTGTTCCTAGAAGAAGAAACAGAACAGGATGCCCGGAGACCAGGAGGGGTGTCCTCACTAGACGGTGGGTCTTCTGGTGCCTGCGTCTCACATTCCTCAGTCTCCAGAGCTCAGAGAAATCAACTTCTGTTGTCTAAGCCATTCCATCTCTGGTATTTGGTTATAGCAGCCCAAACCAAGACAATTTGGCTATCAGTTCTAAATCCTTTTAGTAGAGAGTCCTGGGAAATAAGATTCTTTTCATTAAGAAGAACATGTAGAGGAATATGCACCTAACTTTAGCCTCCTGCTTGAGAAATTTTCACAATCTCTTGGACAGGAAAACAGAGCATGACCAACATCCAGAAACTCCTTTATCTACTTCCAGTCACAAACCGCCACCAAAGTTATTCAATTGACTTTTAAGACCAGGGATTGAATTTTCCTACTTTTGGATTTTGTGTAAATGGAGTCAGACATTGCACCATTTTTGTGCATAAGCTACTTTTGCTCAACACTATGTATATAATGAAAAACTACTAGCATGTTTTTTACTAATAATTGAAATTTATTTATTTATTTATTTTTGCAGTTTTTGGCTGGGGCTGGGTTTGAACTCGCCACCTGTGGTATATGGGGCCAGCGCCTCACTCCTTTGAGCCACAGGCGCTGCCCAATAATTGAAATTTAGTAATTCTTATTTCTCCCTGGTATTTTATTCTATAATATCAAAATGTCTACCTTTTCTGCTACTGAGGGACATTAATATTGCCAGTTTGGGGATATCATAGGCAGCGCTGCCAACAACATTCGTACGCGTGTCTTTTTTTTCCTTAGGCATGTCTTTTTTGTGTATTTATGTACACATTTCTGCTGGGCGTGTCCTTAGGTGTGCACTTTCTGGGTCTGTTCATCTTTGATAGATATGGCCACACTGCCTTCTAAAGTGACTGGAACACTTCTGCTCCTACCAGCGTGTATGAGAGGCCCAGAAACCAACTGTTTTAGTCCTGCTTTACAGAGTTTAGCAGGTAAGCTACTTATGGGGTTTTTGAGGATTGTTTTTAAGTTTTTAGAATGAATTCTGGGGTTACTTTACTCCTAATTTTAAGCAGTGACACATTTGGTATCACTACTTAACGTCTGGGTTGGTCATTCAGGTGTTTTCAGTCTACCTGGCCAGATTTCAAACATTTCCCAGATCTGTTCTCTGAGAACTGTTCAACTTACTGCTTCCTGGCAGTTATTATTATTATTATTGTTACCCAACCTTGTGGTGTCTAATCCAATACATGTACATCTTCATATTCAACCAAAGACTCGAGAGGACCCCTATAAATGTATCTGGAAATAATTTTATGGATAACTCTTCTCTAATATTCTGGCCAATACATCCCACTGGTCCAGCACCCCCAACCCCTGCTGTTCCCGCGGTTCAGCAAGAGCATCATAATTGTGTGAGTTCCTCCACCTGTGTCACCACTTGGGAAGTGCCTCTGCAGAAAGCCAGGGACAGTTTAGGGCTTATCCTCGGTAGTTTCCCTTTAATCACAGTCTGAGGCTTCCTATTGTCCAGGGTCTGCATTTAATTGCTTCAAGTATTTTGTTCAATTTCCCAGTCATTCATAGAGAGAGGCAGCTCTGATGTCAGTCACTCTGTCAAGGACAGAAGCCGAGGCACTGACCGGTATAATTGAAAGTTAACTAAGAATAACTTTTTCCTTGAATTAGGGGTGGGAGAGTCTTCTATTATTTTTTCAAAGGATAATTGGATGCAAAATATATTCCAAATATAATACAAAAATTTGTCATAAGTTAACTTATACATCAAACTCTTGAATAATGCTATTTGCCTCTAAACTGTAAAGAATGCATGAATCAGATTTTTTCGCCTGTGAAGGACAGTCAACACTTTTTTTTTTCTTTTTACAGAAGGCCAATTGTTAGCAATAGAATGGGTATTGATTGAACTCACTAAGTATTTCCCTGAGAAAACTATCAAGAATTGACAAAACTGGAACCATGTTAAAAATATACATGCACAGCTCAGAGAACAGATGGAACAAATAATAGGAATTTAGAAATAATTTTTAAAATCTTTGGTGAATGCTTTCCTCACGCTTCAGAATTGCCAATCATACTCTTTAAATCACAGTAATATTGAACTTAAAATAAAATCTGGTTTGCATATCTTTACTATCTCATATGACACACTGTAGTTAACATGACATTTATAAAAACAAACATCTATTATATAAATTGAATTAGTCATCTTCTTAGCATTTACCTAATTCCCAAAACTCGGAAGGAGAGGCTAACAAGAGAGTGGAAATAAAGATGGAAAGAGGAAGCCAGGGTGCTTCTGGATCACTGTAGAACTATCACTGCAGTACTGTCCTCACACCCAGAGCTTTGCAGCTGTATCAACAAGAATGCCAGTGTTAACTCATGAGCCTCTGCCGACCATGTCTTCTTGATTATCCAGTTGAATTTTGGGGTGTTGAATGTTTCGCCATCTTTTAAACATTTTCCCTAGTAACACTATCAAGGGCTTTCCGTCATACAGAGGTTGAAGATTGAAGATCTCTATTAAATTGATGAAAGCTTGGTAAGTGTTGGGGCTAGGTGATCAGTACAGAGGGGTACTTTCCTGTCTTCCTCCACATGACCCTTCAGCCATCAGCCTTCCTTTCTCCTCTTTCCCCTCTGGCAGCAGGCTCAAGGGTTTTTGTTTTTCTCCTGAGGCCTTTTATCAACTTGGCTTATCTTTTCACCTACTCAGCTCAGCCATCTTTTATTTCTGTTATTCTCTGATGACAGTTCCTATCTTTCATCTCCTCTTTCACTTCCCCTGGCATTCTGGTCCTAGAATTCACTGTCACCTTGCATCTTCCCTGGCTTTTAGTGTGGACTGGTGGCCTGTAGCCATTTCACGAAGACATTTGCCGGAACTCGCAGAGCCCCCCGTTTTCCCTGGGTCCCACCTCAGTGTGCCGTCTGGTTTCTTTACGCCTGATCTCAATCTTCTGAGAGCTGCTGAGGAACATTCTCCCTCACAGTCATGCTGTGTAGTTAGCTGGATCCTGACCGCTCTTGGGAAGCCCATTTCTTTATTCTTCATATTTGATTGGCAACTGCATTCAGCTACTGACTCTAATACTGGTTTCTCTTTTCTTGAAAACATCTCTCTTCCTTTAAAATGACCCAGCAACTCCTCCTCTGTGTATCTACACCCAAAGGAGATGAAATCACCACCTCATAGAGATAACGCTGGTGACATGGAAACCACTCAAGTGTCTATCAACAGATGAATGTGAGCAATAGATTTGTGGGTCCGTGTGTGTGTGTGCAACAGAATATTATTCAGCTTTACAGGAGATCTTGACATTTGGGACAACGTAGATGAAAGCAGAGGACACTGTGTTAAGTAAAACAAGTCAGATGCAAGAAGAAAATACTACATGATTTCCTGTATGTGCGACATCTTAAAAACATCTATTAAATACACAGAAACAGATAGTAAATTGTTGGTGACCAGGGGCACAGTGGTGGTGGTGGGAAATTTGAGGTGAAAGGGTAAAAAGTTGCAGTCATATAGGTCAATAAGTGTAGAGAGCTAATGTATGACACGAGGGCTGTAGTTCATAACATTGTATACTGGTAATTTGCAAAGTGATTTTAGGTACTCTTACCACGAAGGAGAGGAAGGAGGAGGAAGAGAACGAAGGAGAACTACATGAGCTGATATGTAATTTATTATCAGCTGGTGTATTAATTTTCTTCACTCTAGTAATCATTTAACTATGTCTATCAAGATTAGTATACCACAATATCATGTGTACACCTTAAATATATATAATAAAAAGAAATTTTTAAACATCTAGCTGAATGAATGAAACTTTTCTCAATTTCCCTTTCTCCTTGTAAAACTTTCTCTGTGTTCTTTTTCATTTTTTTTTTTCTTTCTAAACATCTGAGGATTCTGGCCCCTCTCGTTTCTAAGGATAAACCCTCTGTGCAGTGCTCAAGTCTTTGGGCTCTTGAAACCCCTGCCTTTAATCCAGCCACCCTCTCTTCGTCTCGTGCCGTTACTCACCTCTGTCTTGCTGCTTCGAGCACAGTCTTCTCCCTGCCTCTACTTCCTCACCGCCTACGCACTCTTCTACCCTTCGGTCACCTATGGGGATTCCAGCCGCCGAATCTCATAACCTATGATTTTGTTCCTTGTTCTCCTCACATTGCTGCTAATAGCTTCCTCTCGGGAACTTTTTCCTTCTACTTTTAAATACTTGAGTCCTCCATGACCTTCTGAAGGAATCAGAGGTGGCCGAGATAAATACCAGCAGGGTGGCCAGGACAAGCCCCAAATGGAAGAGGCTGGCTGATTGTATACACCACGGTAGGGGGTCTGGGGGTGGGAGGTGCAGGTTCCCGTAAACTTGGGAAGACCACCCTGCCCACCAAGGTAAATGCCAAATCTGTAGGAGACAAAGGAAGGGTCATAATTGGAGTTATGGAACCAATATGTAGAGCTGTGAAGACTTTATCACAGCAAGAGCAGTGGGAATTGAGCAGGGAGTGTGGGGTTGGAGAAGATAGACCAGAGTGACAGCTTGCACGTCTGCTGGTGTTTGGAGATTGGCCTGTGGGCTGGCAGGGGCATTGTGCATGGGTTGACCAGTCTAGTTTAAGGCCAGCAGTGTATTGACCACACCATTTTTTGATACATTCTTATAGAAGGGGTGGGATTGACCCTTCTTCGTGTTTTCCAAGTGGAATTCCTTGATATTGTCTGGTGAATTCTTAAAATAAGACTCTCGCTACCTAGTAAGTCCTTTAATGCCCCCAGCCTTTCAGTTGCTTTAAGAACTGAATCCTAGTGTTACAAGGATTTAAAAAAACATTCCATCACTGTCTAATCTGGTTCCCTACTTCTGGGTGAGTGGGCCAAGCATGTGTTCTTTAGAAGGCGACCATGGCTGAGGACCATGTTAAGGATAGATTGCAGATGGTCTATGGTAGATATTACTAGCTCGGAGGATTCCTTCTGTTAGCAACTCAATTGAGGATGCTGTGTGAATTAAGAAGACTCACCGGGAAATGTTTTTATCCATTAGTGATCTGGGAAGTGGTAGGAGAGCTAGACAAGTTAGATCAGTGATTAATTGGGCTCAGTATTTTGCCCTGCAAAAGTTCCTTATGCACTGAGTTTCTTAAAGCTTGTAACTAGAGGTGGGGACCCACCTGACACAAGTCCATGGGTATATAAAATCTGATCTCTTAGTTACTAATAGGAACTGGCATTCACTACTTGGGAAGATACAATGCTTCATACTTGACCTGTGAGCAGTGTTTAAAACAAACGTGTTCTTTATGTGAGTGATGTGTGTGTGTTGTGTTGAGTATATCATGATTTCCTTTTCAACTTATTGCAGGTATTTTTCTGTGTTGTTATGATGCTGATATGATGATGCTGTTTGATAGCAATGACCTTGACATTCTCATTCAGGAGAAGATTTACAGTACTGACAACAGAGACATTGCTGTTCCACTGGCGAGTCCTCCTGGGCAGTGATTTGATCAGCAGTAAAGCAAAGGACATTACCCCCAAATCAAGTACACAGATGACCCTCCATTGTCAAGCTTTCAATCTTGGCATCAGTTTCTTTCCTTAGTAAATACTATTGCCCCCCATCCCCATTACATTACTCTACTGAACAGCCGTACTAAATGATATATATTGGGAAAAATGCCCAGGTTTCATTGCCCAGGGTTGTTCACTGGTCCTGCCGGATTATATTATGTACTTGTACTAATCATAATCATTGCTAGTATTGCTATGGAGGTTCTTCTGTTTCCTTTTCTATTGCCTTGTATTAATTTGATTACCCAAGGTGGCTTTGTTGAGAGTACTATATTCAATAAGGTATATTATTAGCAGCAGTTTTTAAAATCATTTGCAAGCAAATTGCTATGTCAATGCCCCATAATAATGTTGACTACTTTTATTCTTCTCAAAGTCCTTTTTATTTTTGCAGAAATAAGTCATGCTCTTAAGAACCTTTGCTCTAAACTAAAATATGAGCCAGTGTGCATCATAATGGAACCCCCCTCCAGGGTAATAACATTATTCCTGTTCTAAGGGGACTGTACATTTAACAGTCACAGGGAAAAGACCCATGTCTCATCTCAGAGCTGTGCCACAGCCACAGCCTTTTTATTTTAAATCTTTCTCCCTATTGAGGGGAATTGAGGCTTGTTTTTGAACTGGCAAGGGCATTCCCAAAGACATTTTACCTTCCTCCTGACCCGTCTAGGAGCTGCCCGTGTCAGCTGAGCTCATCTGGCTCTCCGTTCACTGCCCACTTTTGCCTCCCTTGCTCTGTTAGTCTGTTACAACACCCAAATCCCTGAAATCACACGTTTCTGCTCCAAACCTTTCACTCTCCTGCCCACATGACAGTACCAGGAACTTTAAAGTGGACACATCTGCCTTTCTAGGACAGTCCTCGATGTCAACACAGAAAGGGCTTAGTCCTAAGCATTGGTGGTTAGAAGGAGACAGAGGGTCTTAACTTTCGCCACTCCTATTTGGGCTGGTTCTTTAAGAACCCTCTAGGGGAAAGAAAAAGCAACTTCCTTCCTCACCTCACAGGCCCACATTAGGCGAAAGAGATGTCTTTAGCTTTGGGAAGTAGAAACGAAGAGGATTTTAATTTGCCTCAAGAAGGCAACCAGCGTGTGCCTCCCAGGGAATCGCTCTGTGGACACCCTGGTAATGATCAGCTCCTGCTCGAGTTAAATTCTAATAATAGCTCCTATTTATCGAGCTGTCACTGTGGGCCAGGTCTATATAAAAGTGCTTTATATCTGTAGCAGTTTGAGTCTGTAACCGAGACGTGCAAACATAATATCTCTCCTTTAAAACTGAAGTGTAATTCATATACCACACAATCCACCCTTGAATAGAATTCAATGGCTTTTAGTGGATTCACAAAGTCGTACGTCCATTGCCACTATCGAATTGCAGAAATTTTTCATCACCCCCAGAAGAAACCCTGTGGGCATCAGCACTCCCTGCATAGTTTCTCTCCTTCCCAGACCCTAATATCGACTGATCTACTTTCCGTCTCTGAAGATTCACCTGTGTTAGGCATTTTCTATACATGAAATCATGCAAAATGGGAACTTTTGTGTCTGGCTTTTTTCACTTTCCATAACATTTTTAAGCTTCATCTAAGTTGTAGCACAAATCAATACCTCATTCTTCTTTATGGCCAAGCGGTACTTCATTGTCTAGATACACCAGACTTTGTTTAATTTATTTATCTGATGATAAACATTTTGGGTTGTTTCCAGTTTGGGGCTATTATGGATAATGCTGCCATGAATATTTGTGTACAAGTTTTTGATCGCGTATATATGTTTTCCTTTCTCTTGCATGAAATATAATTGCTGGGCCATATGGTAACTATGTTTAACTTTTCAAGGAACTGCCAAACTATTTTCCAAAGCAGCTGAACCATTTACATTCCTACCAGCAATGTGAGAGAATTCTAATTTCTACACATCCACATCAACATGTTATTATCGGTCGTTTTTATTATAACCTTCCGAGTGGGTGTGAGGTGTTTCTTGTTTTGATCACATTCTATCTTTTACTGTCTTTAAGTCAACTTCGTGTCCATGATAAGCACTCAGCTCGAGAAGCTTAACTCAGTGATTTTCAGTGTTTGCTGCCACAGGTAAGGTCAAGACCCCCGAAAATGTATGCAGTCCTGGGATTGATAGGTCAGAAATGAAGGTATTTAGCCACTGAATTGTCCACTCAGATATAACTTCTCTGCCATTTTGACACATATGACCACGGTGTGTACCCAGCTGTCTCTGCCCCTCTCAGACATACAAACCTTCTGTAAGATGGCTCAGTGTTCACCTGTGAGGCCACCATGTTCACCTGTGATGGCTCAGTGCTCACCTTCTGTGAGGCCACCATGCTGCCATGTTTTGTTATTCTTATTTCTTCTTTTTCTACAGAAATATAGATGAATAACTATACTACAGATCTGAACCTGAGGCTTCTCATGCCCTCTTCAAGTCAGGAAATATGAAATTGTCCATGTGTGCAAGAGTCATGAAATCTGGATTTAAAACAAAAAATCTTCCAGGAACAAACTTTCCCATGGTGGCTCAATTTGCAGAAGCATGAGTCGGACTCAATGTCGGGAGGACGTGTTGGGTGTGGCAGGGCACCATTGTCCTGCACTGGAGGAAAGGGGCCATTCTGGGCACTGCAGCTTGTGACCAGACTTTTCTAAGACATGTATGTGCTCCTTCCCCTGCGGTGACTGTGGCTGGGTGGGCTGTGTCCCCCTGCACTGGGCTGGGGTACCTCCCCCTCTCTCCAGTGCAGACCTGCCCAGGTCACATTGGCTAGCTGCTGTCTTTTCTCCCATTAGTTTTGTTACCGCAAGTTCAGCCCTTGTTCCCGGAAGCCCATCAGAAAAAGAGGGACGAGTGGTTTGAAGAGAAGGAAAGAGAAGTTTGTTACTTTGCTGGGGAAGGAGGAAAATGGCAGACGGTGGTCTCCAATCCAAACTCCTTCTTCTGCCCAGAACTTGTATAGGTTCTGATCTCATAATCCCGTCTTGGGCCCAGACAATCTTGTGGTCTCTGCCTGGGCTCCTCCCGTCTTTAGCTGAGACGGTCTCGTGGCCTCTACCCAGATTAACCAGCCATCTCCTGGGGCTGAAAGAACAAGAAGCATTTCTTGTCCCTCTTGACCACTGGTCATGGCAAGGATGCAGGCTTTAGCTGCCCAGAATCTGGGGAGACAGAAAATATTTTTGCCACTTTTTCTAGGCCATTCCTTCTGCGACAGTTTGACTCCTGCAGTAGCCCAGGCTCCACTCTGCCTGTGCTTCCCCTCTCACCAAAGCGTGCTCCTCAAAATGCTGCCGTCAGCTGCTCTTCTATTCTGTCTATTCACTCACACACATCAGGATTGTATTTGTATTTTAAGAAGCTTCATCTTGAATAGTGGGTGGCGGGGAAGACTTTTCCACACTAACAAAAAGTTAAACTGCAGTGGAGAAGAGTAGGTATGGGTTGGTTTTCTAAAAGTGGGGCTGATGTTGGGATAAGAGTGAATGCTTATGTCTACAGAACACTTAATTCTATGCCAGGCAAAAACTGGTGCTTTATCCTTACTATCTCACTTAATAACTGACATAGCATCCTTTTGATACAGGTGTTTTCATTATGCTATGCAGGTGGGGACATAAGACTCAGCAACGTTGAGTGATTTCCCAGAGGTTCCTTAATCTAAGCGGTGGGGTTAGACTTCTGACCCAGGAAAGTCTGATTCCAAAGTCTTCTCTGGTTGGGTGTTGCTGCCATTCATGTTTGCCTTTGTGATCTTTGGAATGATGCTTTTGGAAATTAGTGCGTTTCTAGTAAAGATAGTGACTGCTTCGGTAGAAGAGGTATGAGGTTTATTTAAAAGAAGTTAGATGAACACCCCGTCTTAAAATAACACCAGCTCCAAACTATCATGTTCCCAAGGGATTAGAATGGTATTCTTTGGGGCCAAAAGGGGTTTGGATTTCAATGGTTAGGTTCCTGTGTGTGTGCGTGTGTGTGCACACGTGTGTTTGTGTATGAGAGAAAAGAGAGAGAGAGAATGATAGAGATCATTGTGCTTTAAGTCATTTCCAGCTAGCCAGCTGGATTTTAGCAGGGATCAGACTGCTAACCAGTGCTGAAGAAATGCAATACAGATGGACTCGCCTTGTGGGGAAAAGGAGGAGCAGGGAGGGGGATGGAGGGGCCAGGGAAATGAGCTCTATGGGAGGCTCGTATCTCCCCCATGAACACACCTCTTGGGAGGAATCGTAGTAAGGGTCATTGCTGAACACAGAGGCAGTTGTGAGTACGGTGGTTCACGCCTAAGCATACAGACAGCTTGCTGTAGGCAGTCGGATTATACTTTCTAATTGTATATTATTGTATTGGCAGCTTTCCCCCATTTTTGGCTTCTTTCTTTCAGCCCACAGAAAGCCTCAGTTTTCCATCCTAAAGAAAACTCTTGTCATTTCAAACCCTCAAAACAATTTTTATCCCTCTCCCACCTTCTTATCTCGGCTCTGTGGAAGAGCCCTTGGAACTGGGCTCTGCCACCATTGTTGCATGAGGACTGATTTTGGGTGAGTGTGGTGACTCACACCTGAAATCCCAGCATGAGTTTTTTTGGTTGTCTGCACTCTGCCAGACATTGAGCTAGAACTTGAGGGTCTGCCTGTAAAGTGACCCAGCAGTTACCTTCAAAAAGACTCAAAGTCTAGTGGAGAAACAAATCTGGACCTGAGGTTGTGTCTTCACCCTGCAAGATGGTGAATCGACAGGATCCATGTCGGAGACACTTGGAGAGAGTGTGGGTGTGGCATCAGGTGGGGGAAATGGCGAGCAGACGGAGAGGAAGGCCACGGGCAGTAGGAGCTCGGCTGTGCTGTCTGCTTTCTGTTACATTGCCCGGAACGCCTTAATGCTACTTTTGTTTTGTTTCTGTTTTTTTAACCCCAGTGGAATAGGACAACATCCCAGCCGCTCCCTGCTGTGTCTGTAGGGGAAAGAGATTGCGAGATGGAATCGTGGGGTAGGAATAGGATGGGGCAGGCCCACTTTCAGCCTGTTTCTCCCTTCAGTTCCGGGCAGTGGGGACTAGAGGATAAAAGTGCCCAGGTCTTGCAAGGAACTTGGTCTGTAGGAACGGTGGTCAAGATGCTTGTTTTGGTTCCCACCGTCCAGAGTTGTCTCCACTCCGAGATCCATTTAACCTGCAGGTGAAATAGTAGGAAGGGAAGGAGGTGCCACGCGGTCAGAGGTCAAACCTCTCCATGTTATGGGTTTCTGGACAACTGGCTCTGAGGCATCCTGCTGCCCCAGAAATAAGAAGAGAAACCTCACCACAGGAAACCCCCCTCTGGGACTGTGTAGGGGAGTCCCCAGAGTATTGCTCCAGATTGTCGTAGGACTGGATTGTTCAGACATGTGGGCCCAGCACAGCGTGCTTCAGCATGTTCTTGTGCAAATCTCTGAAACTGAGTAAACATTAGATGAGCCGTGGAATTTTTGTGGTTATCAAGCCCCTCACGCCCTATGGCTTCCCAGTAAAATCTCAGGTGGCCTTTCAGCCTGTCCACCCCCCTAAAACTGGGAGAGCTGCAGGGGAGTGTGGAGCGGTTGAGAGCACGGATCTCGGGGCTGGAACCCCTTCTCAAGTCCATCGTGTATGGTCGTGTGACCTTGGGCAAGCTTTAATCTCTCTCTCCTTTAATTTCTTTTTCGACAAAATGGAATTTATAACCATACGCACCTCAGAGGATTTTGGGAGGATTCCCACGTGGGAAATGCACGTGACACATTTAAACCAAGGCTGTCACCAGAGCTTGCTCAGCGAGCACCCTGACTACGGCTGCTGTTGTTACGATGTGTTTCAGAGAATGGAACTCGGGGTAAGAACTGATTTGAAGAAGAGTTTTTGGAAAAAGGTTTAGACCTTCTAATTTTGGGTTCTTTCCCTGACTTCATAGATGGAGAATCTGTCTGTGTAGAGGCAGTGTAAGGTCTGAGGCCCCTGATGCCCAGCTCCAAGCTCTGTCCAGCTCATCTCTCCCAGCCCCAGCCTGGCTCCCTCTCAGCGCTAGTTGGAACCCCTTGCATCGCAAGTGAGAGAAACCAGTTCAGATCGGCTCATGGAGCATGGGCACTCCTGTATCCAGGTCTACCAGCTCATAGCTCCTTAGTGTACCAGTCTCCTCACTGTCCCTAGGAAAACTCTCTCTTCTTAAATAAACCCAAAACTCAATGACTCAGTCTTGTGCTCTTCTTGGCCCAGTGTGCGTGACTGTGCGTGCATGTCTGTGTGTGAGTGTGTGTGTGTGCATTTCTGAGCCAGTTATTGTGGCCAAGGGGCCTAGATTGCCTGCCTGGCCAGGTGGGAATCAAGTGCCCAGAGCCGGAGCTAGAGATGGGTGGTGAGTTGGCCGTCCCCACATCCTGCTGTGGTTTGGAGTACGAGAGAAGATGCTCGCCAGAGAAAAGTTGGGGAGAGAGGAATGGTTGTTGGGAAGGCAGAAGTAATAGAGGTCCTCCTTATTTCCTCCCCAGATCGACTCGACCCCAGATACAGCTGAATACAAAGTAAATAGTTCTATAGCTGAAAGAATGGACGGTCTCCGCTTATGTTACCAAACTGCTCACTGCTGGCTCCATTCGATTCTCCCCCACCCCTGCTTCCCTTGATGGTGGCTCTGCCCACATGGCTGCTGGTATCTCTTTGTCATAGAACAAAAGATAGAGATTACAAAGAGGGTAATTTTTAAAATCAGTGCCTTCAAACTTCAGAATGAACTGGGAAGATATGGCGTGAAACATATACGTGAGTCTGTCAGTATTTAGTTATAACTTGAGTGTTGAACTTTTGAAATCCTCTGGGAATACAGAATGTTACTCTGTGACTGTGCAGCCGGATGAGCTGTGGAGTGAGAGGCCCCAGTGAGAGGTTCCATTCCTAGTGCAATTCCAAGTAAAACACTGGCCTTGACGTCCCTAAATAATTCGACCTCAGTCTTGGAAGTTGTATCTGTCCTCATGAGACATTATCACAATTAGGCTGACTTAAAGTATTCCAGTAACAGTTTAGAAATTCAGACCAGACATCAAGCCAACAGAAGCAGAAACTTCCCCTGGAGGGTCCTCAATTGTAGAATTTTCTCTGCCTGTCCTGACGGGTAAAGCTCCAGTGAGAAAAACCTTCTTTTTATTGTGGTGAGTTACTGATGCTAATATATGGCAGTCAATGTTATTTGCTATCTATTTTAATTAAACATTATTTTGCACTGGCTCCCTGAAGAGTCTGCATCACAAAAAAAAAAGAAAGCACAATTTCATAAACAACTAAACAAATACTTGCTTTGAGCATTGATACCACTTGAAATCTCTGCATTTTGGTAAGTTTGTTCTAGACCAGCGGTTCTCAACCTGTGAGTGGCGACCCCTTTTTAACAATGGAAATAAATTGCAGCATTAGGACGGTTGAGAATCACTGTTCTAGACGATTGCAGAGACAGCTATTTGCACTTATTTGTGCATGAGTAATTCCTCCAGTTTCCTTGGAAGTAAAGCCAAAGGCAGACATTGGCTGCTTCTCTGCACATTTCTATGTGTACACAGGGATCTATAAATATGAATGCTCCAACTTTCAGAGTTTGAAAATAAAACGATCAAATATTTTTTTCAATGAAACTGGTCTTGCTTTTAATTCATACCAGCTCCGCAGAAAACGTGGAACACTGCAAAACCACCCTAACAATCATGCGTTTCTTGGGAAACATCAGTATAATTAGCCCTTTCAAGAAGAGAATAAAATTGTACTGGAAATCTCTATTTGAAATACAGGGAAGCCAAATACCTAATTACAGGAATACATTCTTTTCCTCTTGCTTTGATTTCCTGGCAAACCTTCTTTTATGCCTTTGTTCCCCTTCAATGACCATAATAGTCTTGGCATAAACCTTGCTAGGTAGGTGAGAAAATCTCCTGAGTACTTCTTGTTCTTTTAGAAGATAGTCTTAGAAATAACCAAGCCAGTGGTTATTCTCCTTGGAAGGCTATCCCTGGAAAGTGAGAGGGAGTCTTTCCTTGGCTACACTCCCCTCAAACATTTCTGTCTCTTGTCCTTCCCGCCAGTCCCAAGAGGGTCAGTGCCCTTGAATCTTTCCTTCCTCATTTGCAATTCCTTCCAGCACAGAAAGGGTTATTCTCAATGTACACACTAGGGTAGGCTTGCAAGGTAAAGGGAGATCTTTGAGGGCTCTGGGGAGGTTCCTAGAAGACTCTCTTGGAAAGGCTTAAGCTGGAAGTTTTCCCTCATCCAGGAGCCTTATGAATTGTCTATAGAATGAGATGTTTTGTCCCCTAGTGAAAAGAATTCCTCTGTGAGCAGATTGGGGAAATATTTGCATGTCGGGAGTCCTTACCTAGGCGAAGGGAAACCAGAAAAAAGAATAAGAGAAGAATGATGAATACAACTGGTGAAAGCTGGGATTTCCAAGTGACTGCTCTGGTTCTCTAACTACAGCCCTTGGGGTTAGGAGTTAACACACTTCACACCTGGCTTAATGACTGCCCTCAGGGAAGAGTTGTTCTAGAAGATTGGATTGGGTCTTGATTTGCCCCTGAAGGTGGTTGGAAGGAACAATTATGCTCTTTAATACTCTAGTCCCATTTCATAATTACAATACCAAAGATATATCTGATTCTTTTGGTAATCAGATATTCTTTTTAATAAAAGCTCATTTTACATATTATGGACATTTTAATGGAAATGGAAAGGCAAATTAGTAAGAACATTTGAACTTGAATTTGATTTATAGGAAACCACTCATTTAGAATTCCCTTTATTATTATTTTCTCAAATATATGATTATGTTGCAAAATTTTAAATAAAAATTATGTCTAAAACATGTCTTGAGACATAGAATATCATCCATAGCAATTATCTTTTTTTCTGGAAATGAACTGAAAAGTTGTCAACATGTCTTCTTTCCCAACTAGTAGCTTTTTGAAGCACTTAGGATAAAATCCAAAATGATTTACCATAATTTATCAGGACTTCAGTGTGTGATGCTTACTCTCCAGCCTTTGCCCTAGTCTCCTATTTTAGGTACCATGGGCTTCCTTCTGAACCTGGGGCTCACCCTGCTTTTTCTTGTTTCTGGAAGGTTGCATGTGTTTTTTATTCTGAAACACTCTTTGCCCACTGTTCATCTGGTGAACTCCTACTCACTCTTCAGTCTTCAAGAAACACCCTCTTCTCCCCAGCAGCAGTTGATGCCTTTGTTGTTTATGTTAATGTTTTGTCCAGTTTTTGGTACCCTCTTCCCGTCTCATCCTATTGTGGTTATTTGTTCAATATCTTTCCTTGTCACGAATGTAAGCTTCCTGAAAACAAGTCTTATGATTTAGTTTTTCTGTTTTTTGTTTTCCTCCTATTGGGCTCTATTAGCACTAGCCTGTTGACAGGGAGGAGGCCATACTCTATAAAATAATTTAAAGAGCTTTATTCTGGGCCAAATTTAAGGGCCACGACCCAGAGCTACACCCAAGAAGCCTTAAGCAAGTGGATTTGCAATGGTGGGGTTACAGTTTGGTTTTGTACATTTCAAGGAGACAGGAATTACAGGAAAAGTCACAAATCAATACATCGGCACACATTGGTTTGTTCCGAATAGGTGGGACATCTCAAAGTGTGTGCGTGGAGGAGGAGGGTCATACAAGTGATGGGTGGGTTTAAAGATTCTTTAGCTGACAATTGGCTGGAAGGGTTAGGTTTGTCTAATAGACCAGGAGTCAGGGAAATGGAATTCTAAGCTAATCCAAGGAGACCTCTAAGAAGGGGAGAGGGGAATGAGACATGTGTGATGTTCTTCTGATGGCCAGCCACTCAGATTAGGGGATCCCTTCACCAAGAGAGGGTCCAGTCAGTCAGCCACTGGTGAGGGGGAACTTAAGATTTTATTTTATTTCACAAGCCTCAGCACATAATACTCATTTAATAAATATGTATTGAATAAATGCATGCCTGTGACTGTATGTAAGACTTTTTTCATTAACACCCCCCCCCCAGTAAGTTGCATTATTCGTGTGAGAGTTAAGGGTCAGAAAACTACAAATTAAAAACCATAATGTCCTTTTCAGTGTAATTAGCTCAAAATAGGCTCCATTTTCTTTCAAGTGGGACTTCAAGAAGCTTCCTGACTGCTCACCATGACTCCTGGTAGTTACTTCCAAGACCACCAGTGTGAGCCTAACAGTATGCCAGAAAGGGTTTGACTCACAATGGTCCTTTTCTCTGGTCTATTCTGGAAACACTGATCTCACAGCCTTCCTTCCCCCTGCCCCCATTAAAGTATGGCCCAGTAAGCAGGTAAAGTGGACTCCTCAGGGCTAGAGACATTCAAAGTTCATAGCAGAACCACATGACCATAGCAGGTAGGAAAGTGGTCAAGAGACCCATGTGCTTGAACAATGACTTTGTGTTTTCAAAAACTTTTATAACAGTGTCACAGGCTTCCTTTTCTACCCTCAAACCTAACCAGCTCCTGTTGCTGGTGTTGAGATAGATACAGTAGCTCATCACCCACAGACCCCCTGAGGCCTGCCGATAAGGAGGGACTGTGATGTTTTCCTTGAAGGCTATTCAATCTGGACCCTGCACCTGATTCCCCACCCCAGACACGCACAACCTTTGCCTTCATAATCTCCTGCTCCCCAACCTGTCCTCTGAACATACTTTATTTGCACTGATGCCTCCATCTCCCCAATCTACAAATTGCTTTCAGAACATAAAGTTCTCCTTTGTGCAGCCACAGATCTCACAGTCTTTTGTCAACACCCCCCAACTCCTGACTTCCAGAATATTCAATTAGTTCTAGACAGAATGGTCCAGAAGTTTAGGCAAACCTGAAAATAAAGCTTAGACTGAGCAAAGAATTCTCAGTGCCCTTGATTTGATTATAATAACACCAACTCTCAAGAGAGCCAGAATATAATAAGTTAGCCAAACTTCAGTCAATCTTGCTTGTCCAACTCTGAGACCATAGGAAGGCTGTTGCCAAGTGAGTAGCTTGTCACGTAGAGCCTGTGAATCAGGCCAGTTTCCTGCTCTTTCCTTTTGTCGAACAATGAGACATCCCAGCTTCAAAAAGATCTAGTTTAGAACTGATTTATCTCATTGCTTCCTCAGTCTTTGCTACATATTGTTATGCCAATGAGAACTGTCCATTAGTCATCAAAGTTCGTTCTAGTTCTACAGTTTGATTTTGGACTATTAGATTGTTTAATGCATAATCAACATTTAAAGATTATTTTATTAACTTTTTAGGTTCTAAAATGTTTTTAAAGTGTGTAAATCCTCAGTGGTCTACACATAGTCTTAATCCCCACAGGTGATGGTCACACTGAATCAAGTGACATGTTTAAAGGGAAAGTTACACCTTTGAAAATTTACTTAGGAAATAATGCTTTTTATCAAATTTAGGATAAATATTTTAATAATTTATCTTGGATAGTGGAAAATGTACAGAAATAGGAACTCTTTCTTTTCATCCCTATCCCCTGCCCCTTCTTTCTCATCAAAGCTTACTCTGATATTATGAACTTCTGCAGAAAGGGTGACATTAGGAACTAATTTATGATGACTTCACCATCTTTGTAGCATTTATTGAATTTGCTCAGAGAAGTTAGAATCTTTCCAGTCTGATAAAATGCACTTTCAGAAAATATTAATTAATATATTAGTAAAGCATAGTTTTAGGAACAAAACTCATTTATGCATCATAAAATGTTGAACAAAAATTTCATATGCCTTCATCTTTTCAGGAATTGGTTCTAGTAATGGAGGGTCAAAACAATAGCCCCGTGGAGAACCAAGACAGAGTAGAAAATCTCTCAAGAAAAGGAGGAGGCTTCTAACTGAATGAGCTGTCATCGGATCCCACCCAGGTTCTTAACTTTGAGCAATGATCAAGCTTTAGTGTAAGCCGGTTGCTGTGCTCGGTTTTGGAAGGTACACGAGTATAAGACAGTCCCTGTCCTGGGAGCTCATCACCCTTGTCTACCGAAGGCGTGTAGAATAATCCAAGGGTGAGCACAAGTCATGGAAATGTAAAACAGGGTCACGTAGTTACTCTCACGGTCTCCCTGGGTTACCATAAAGTACACAACAGCATTCCAGAGATGAGGAAATGGTTAATTTATGATTGGAAATGCGAGCATGAGGAATATCCTAAAGTGAACACACAACAGTGGCAGCAGCTTTGGGCCTCTGCTTCAGGTCTCCTGCCATTTCAGCCCCAGGGCAGACTCCCGAATTCGCTCACGTCACCGCGCTGTGATCGAGTTGCTACCTTCCCCTCTTCCCGCTTCATCACAACAGGGCAAGGATCAAGGGCTGCCATGATGCAGGGGACGGTCCTCAGCCTGAGAAGGTCTACTTAGAATAGAGGATTAAAATATGAAAGAAGTAGGAAAGCTGGTTTTGATTTATGAAAAATTCAAGTAGTACAAGGCCTTCTGGAATTGAACATTTATGTAAGCTTGGCAGTGCCTGGATTTACTTATTTATACCCTGCCTTATTCTGGAAGTGATTTCAAGTAGATTAAAATGAAACATGAAACACCCCAAAAAGCATGGGTTCACGTGGGATAAAATAAATAAAAAAAGGAGTGAACGCAAAATGGTTTTGGAATCAGCCTGAAGACCCACACCGTGGAGACCAACACATGTCGGTAAGAAGGAAACCATAATGTGTCTATGATTCCTGACACCAAGTTTGTACAAATAAATGATAATTGCCTCAGAAAAAAAGCCTTCTGTGTAATTATCATCTCTTCCTGACTTTCCCAGTTGGGTGGTGTGGGTTGGTTCTCCTTAGGGGTAACTAAGTTGACAGATTATTTTCTGTTTCCTGTCAAACTGTTCAAGAGATTGAGAGCTTCTTGGGGCAGCAGCATGTACTTTGTAACTGTGGCATCAGGCAGAGTGCCTGGCACGTCCTAGGTGCTGTAAAAACACTGGTCGACTGGCTGAGTAAATGAGGGAATTAAGAAATGTGAGTCAGGGTGGTCTGCCACGTTGGAACCGGGGTTCAACCTTCCTAACCTGATCCAGTTTCCTGGGATACTGCTAGGACGTGTCTAAAGTCTTTGAATAAACTTAAAAAAAATGAAGTCTTTGAATGAACTACTACAAGGAGAAGCAGCAAGAAATAACGTTTCTTGGTGATGGGCTTAATTGTGGGTGAGAGAGAGAGAGAACACAATCAGTTCAATTTGTGTGAGCAGTCAGTTCCGTAAGTCATTCAAAGGTAATTTGTAGCCCGTGTAGTAACATCCGTATTGAAGAGGGAGTGTTTTTAGCTACCCTTGGGCAGGGGAAGTCTAACGAAGTCACCTTCCCGTCTCTCTGGCTGTGTCAGTATTTTCAGGTCAGCCCTAGGAGGGAAGAAGGGATAGAAACTTGGATATTAATTCACCCTTTGTCTCCTAAGCTGTTCACGGGTCTTTGTGCAGGAGCTCTGCCAAGGTAGGAGGAGAAAAGGGAAGTGTCACTGTGCTGTGACTCACTGCTTTATCCCCTGTGCCACGGTGTCATACACCTGAGGCCTCTGAGGGTTCCACTTGGGGCTCCAACTTTTCTGAGTTCTCCTTATTCGTCCTCACTTACTAGATTTCTCTCGCCTCACAATCCTTTTCTCCTTTGGGGTCCAGGTCTGCACCTCTGATCCTAGGGAGGAGCATGTTTTTCTATCGACGTATTTCAGGGCCAGCCCTGTCATTCTCTCTTTAATTTTCCTTTGTAAGAGTCACAGCCCTATGCGTTGAACGTCAATGGGCTTTGTTCTGCTTTCTACTTTCTGCTCCTTAGCAGCTGGTAATGTGCACCCTTGTGGCTGTGTGAGCCGGCGTCCTGCGGGGGGAGGCAGTGTGAGCCGTGGTGTCAAGAATCGTGGCAGATAACGGTGGGGCAATGTGTTTGTGCGGTGAGATGGTATGAACTTCCACTGTGGACTGCGGCAGATTTTCCTCTCCCAGTGTATCAAAAAAAACACTTCTTCAGTTCTTGTCTCCACAACTGAACTTTTTCCAAAATCTTCTGTCTGGTCTGTTGAGTAATTTTTATTTCTTACATTAACATAAATTTAATCCTTGTAACCCAGTCACCCAGACTTAGGCTAAGAAAAATTTGCTTCCTCTCTTCCCTGAGACCCAATGCAAATATGCCTCCACTAGCTGAAAAAGAGTAGTTGCTTCTTGTTAATTACCAGATTCCCCTGACAACAGGGAAAGCTGTCAAATTTCCTTTTATCCCACCGTATTTGCCAAAGGATGTAATACAGTATAAATACTGTACAAGACTGTTTGATAACCGTGCACCTTTCATCCCTGGGAACATTGCGTTGATGTGGTCAAGTCTGATAACGTGTGTGCACCTGTGAAGCTGAAGACTGGGGACTCCATCTCTGCACAGACCCCTTCACTTTACCCAGACAGTACTTTCATTTTTATTTTTTTGCATAATCATGTCTGATTGGCATCCCTTTCCTGTTTTATTTATTTATTTATTTATTTATTTATTTATTTATTTATTTATTTATTTATTTAAGACAGAGTCTCACTATGTCGCCCTTGGTAGAGTGCCATGGTGTCACAGCTCACAGCAACCTCAAACTCTTGGACTTAAGCAATTCTCTTGCTTCAGCCTCCCAAGTAGCTGGGACTGTAGGTGCTGGCCACAACATCCATCTATTTTTTTCTTTGTTTTTGTTTTGTTTATTTAGTAGGCTCACCCAGGTTCGAACCCACCAGCCCTGGTGCATGTGGCTGGCGCCTTAACCGCTGAGCTACAGGTACTTTCCTATTTTAATGCTGGCATGTCCTGGGATGTTTCAGACTGCTCTTCACTGAGATGATATGTCCAGCAGATAAAGCAAACAGGGCCAAATGTTAGGACTTGCTGAGTATCGGTAGCTGATATATTTGTATTCATTATTACATTCTCGCAATTTTGTATCTTTGAAATTTTTCATAATAAAAAGTTAGGAAAGGGATATGTACTGTCACGAGAAATGAAATATCGGTGGGTAGAACACTTGGGGGTACTGAACCTTCTCTTAGGCTTCAATCTGTGTCTAAATCCAGATATTAGACATTGTGTAGCTAAAATACTGATGAGTGACTAAGCTTTCACTTCAGAAGCTGATATTAGGGAGACTTTAGTGAAACTCCAAAGCTCTCCAAGGAGAAGGGAAAATTTCTTCATCAACATCTTTTCTCTGCTTCATCAAATCTGGCGTTCCAGGTAGGGCGGTATGTGGCAGCTATATTTGTTAGGAAGAGAAATTTGTCATTGACCTTTTTCCATCTAAAATGGGAATGAGCATCTCCCTCCTTCCAGAATGACCAGAAGGAAGTCCATGTGGCTCTTTCTCACCACTTCATTGAATCTTTGTAAAATATGATAACATTCTCCTAGGGAAAAAGGTAAGGGAGAAATCAAAATAGACGTCAGCTTCTTGCCAGGTCTTTAGCAGAGTATAAAGAAAGAAAGGTTATTAGACCCCCCTCAAAGGAAATGGAGGAAACACATCTCTCAGTGGGCAAATGGCTATAGAAAGGGTGTTCTGGCCCAGGAAATAAATGTTATTTATTTCATAACTTTGAAGTTTTAGGGTAGAAAAATCAATATTTAATACACGTTTATTATATATTATCAACCAGGGATTGGAAAACTATGGTCTGTGGGCCAAATGCAACCTGCGATCTAGTTCTATATGACCCATGAGCTAAGAATGGTTTTTACATTTTTAAATGTAAAAAGAGACTATGAGCCTTTCCACGAGGACAGTTGTTCAAGGGTTGAGGACATTGCTTCTTGGCCTCCAAACCTCAAATATTTACTATTGGTCCCTTTGTAAAAAAACATGCCGGGCGGTGCCTGTAGCTCAGTGGGTAGGGCGCCGGCCCCATATACCGAGAGTGGTGGGTTCAAGCTTGGCCCCCGGCCAAACTGCAACAAAAAATTTTGGCGGGTGCCTGTGGTCCCAGCTACTTGGGAAGCTGAGGCAAGAGAATCTCCTAAGCCCAAAAGCTGGAGGTTGCTGTGAGGTGTGATGCCACAGCACTCTACCGAGGGTGACAAAGTTAGACTGTCTTTAAAAAAAAAAAAGTATGCCATCTCTTATTATAAACTATGCTAAATGCCACGGTGCACAATCATATTTAATCTTTCGCAGAACCCTTAGAACATGAGCATGATGTCCCCAGTTTGCAAATGAGGGCAAGCCAGCCCCCTAAATTTAAGTGATTTATCCAACACAAGTATACAGCCAAGTTGGAATTTGAGCATGGGTGTATGTTAGTCAGGGTTCTCCAGAGAAAAAAAATGTTTATAAACAGAGAGATTTATCTTAAGGAATTTGCACATGTGATTATGAAGACTGTAAAGTACAAAATCTGAAGGTGAAAATTTTAGTCCATGTGCATTACTATCCAGGAATACCTGAGGCTGGGTAATTTTTAAATAAGAGGGTTTTGTTTCTACCACTATTCTCAGGCTGTACAAGAAGCATGGCTTCTGGGAAGAGTCTCAGGAAGCTTCCAATGATGGCAGAAGGTGACGGGGGTAAGCAGGCACGTCACGTGGCAAGAGAGGGAACAAGAGAGACAGGAGCAGGTGCCAGGCTCTTGTCAACAGAATGACACCACACCATTCATGAGCGATCCAGCCATTCATAAGAGATTCATCCCATGACCCAAACACCTCCTACTAGGCTCATCTCCAACATCAGGGATCAAATTTCAACATGGAATTTAGGGGGACAAACTTCCAAACTGTATCAGTGAGCCGGCAGGCAGGAGACCCAGGATGGGCTGCTGATGGAGTTCAAGTTCATGCACCATATGTCGGCAGAATTCTCTCTTGCATGAAAGAGGTCAGTCTTTTGTTCTAATCAAGCCTTCAATGGATTGGATGAGGCTCACCCACATTAGGCCCACCCACATCTGCTTTACTCAAAGTCTACCAATTTAAATGTCAATTTCATCCAAAAACACCTTCCCAGAAACATCCAGAATAATGTATAACCAAATATCCAGGCACCATGACCCAGTGAAGTTAACACTTAAAGGTAAGCATTACACTAGGGGTTTGTCTGCCTCTAAGAACACTTGCTCAGACCCACCCTAGACATCTCTTCAAAAATAAACAGATTATCTCTTAAAACTGATTGGAAATGCCTACCAGCTTTCCTTAGCTTTTCTTAGGAAAATGAATTTTAATTTGGAAGTTCCAGAAAGTTACTCCTCACAGAATCAGCTGGGCCTAATCATTTCACCTATGTCTTATGACTCTTTGAACCTCTTTCAACCATTTTATTCATTTAGAAAATAGAACAGAAATACAGTTGAGCCTTGAACAAGATGAGTTCTGTGTGGGTCCTCTTACATACACATTTTTTTCAATAAATACATTGGAAAAATTTTTGAAGATTTGTGACAATTTGAAATAATTCACAGACAAACCACATAGTGCAGAAATATTAAAAAAATTAAGATAAAGTTAGGTCCATCATGAACACATAAAATATGTATAGATACTAGTCTATTTTATCACTTACTACTATAAAATGTATACGCAAATCTATTATTAAAAGTTACAATTTATCAAAATATGCATTCCATGGACTACACAGGTGCCATTGGCTATAGAGAGCAAGGTAAAGAGACACAAAGACCTTTCTGATGATCTGGTTCCACATAGTGAGTAGCAAATATATTTTCTATTCCTTATGATTTTTTTCTGTCTCACTTTGTTGCCCTCGGTAGAGCGCTGTGGCATCACAGCTCACAGCAACCTCCAACTCTTGGGCTTAAGCGATTCTCTTGCCTCAGAAGTGGCTGGGACTACAGGTGCCTGCCACAATGCCTGGATATTTTTTTGTTGTAGTTGTCATTGTTGTTTAGCAGGCACTGGCTGGGTTTGAACCAGCCCCAGTGTATGTGGCCGGTGCCTAACCACTGAGCTATAGGTGCCAAGCCTATTCCTTATGATTTTAATGAAACTTTCTTCTCTCTAGCTAATAAACAAAAATGTATACTAATTGAATGTTTGTGTTATTGATAAAGCTTCTAGTCAATAGTCGGCTATTAGTAGTTAAGTTTTGGAGATTCAAAAATTATACATGGATTTTTGGCTGTCTCAGTACAATATTTAGAAAAATCTAAGTATGTAGAAAGGATCTGATATTTTTATGCTTGTCTAGTTCCTCTTGGTAGAAATTTTTGGAGTGGCATATGAAAGTTTTTGTTTAGATAGTGACTAAATGGCATTCTTGGAGGCTTAGCATATTTTATTTTATTTTTATTAAATCATAGCTGCGTACATTAATGCAATCATGGGGTACAATGTGCTGGTTTTATATACAATTTGAAATCTTTTCATCAAACTGTTTAACACAGCCTTCATGGCATTTTGTTAGTTATTGTGTTAAGACATTTATATTCTATACTTAGTAAATTTCACATGTACCCTTGTAAGATGCACCGTAGGTGTGGTCTCACCAATTAGTCTTAGCATATTTTAATTTGGAGTCTTAAATCTGGAATAAAGGTAGATTTAAAAATCAAAATAAAATATGTCTATAAATAACTTGGTAACTATTACATGCTAATTACTCTTTTAAAATAAAATATAATGTAATAAATACATTCTTTTATGTAAAAATAAAGAAGAAAAATTTGACTCCTGATGTTGAGATAGAGGGTGGTTCAGTTATGTAGAAAGAAGAGTTATTTAAAGAAATATAATACTCAAATGTGTCTTACTGACGAATACCTTATAGAGTTAATGTACAATAACTAAATGGTACACACCATATGTATGTGGCTGCTAACAGCTTGTTTCACAGTTGGAAGGAATATTCCATAATGCCTCAGTTTACCTTCCTTTCCCATTTTTGTTTTGCAGATAGAGAGAGGGACCAGATCATCGACCTTTCTTGCTATAGTCAATGTAGGATGGGGTGGCAGAATCAAGACACGAGATCTGAAGATTTTCAGCCCCGAGGTCCTCTCTCTGATCAAGCCACTGCCTGACTACTGTGCCTTTATTTCACTTTGTTCAAGTGATAAGTTCGTCTCAGGAACCAGAAGCAAATTAAAAACATCAGGAATTGAATGAGATGATGTTGAAAATGTAAGGGTCTGTGTAATTACATTTGGCAAATTTTAACAGTTGTAATATATCAATATTTTAATTTGCCTGGTGATGTATCTGTTCACCCATAAGGTGTATTTGGCTTGATTTTGGTATGATTTACTATTGCTGGTGATCATTTTGTTTCAATAGCTCATGCATTTATGAAAATTCAGGAACAGGTGTTTGTGATTCAGCAACGTCTCTAGCATCTAATTTGGTATGCAAGTTAGTAGGTTGTGTATCATATTTATAGGAACTCTACTACATTCATAATAGGGTGAATATTTTCCCTGGGCAAAATCTTCAAGTTTATCAAGGAAATTACTGTGTATTCATGGCCATATACAAGAAAGTTTGCAATTCTGAATTTAAATTTGTCTCTTTTTCTTATTCTTTCTGAATCATCTTGCTGTTTGAGAAGGAAGCATTGCATAGCTTTTTCTTTATAAATCCCTAGCTTTGCTTTCTAGCATCCCAGAGGTGGGAGGTAATGATTTAGGTGTCAGGAATAGATGCTGAGTGAAAATCTCCTTGGTTCCTTAGGAGAGAAGCCTTACAGGACACGGGGTGAGGCATGCCAAATGACTCTGGATGTTGGGATAGAGGGCGGTTCAGTCTCCTGGTGTCTACAGCCTTGTTCTTGCTTAAGAGCCAAGAACAAGATGCTAAAATATATTGCTGATCCCTTGCCTCAGGGAGCTGCATCAAGGCTTTTACTTGATTTAAGCCCACAACACCTGGAAATATTTTTATCCTCTTCACTCCAGGGTGGATTTGAACTGCTGACGCGGAGGGGAAGTGTTTTTCAGCCCAGATCCAGTCTCTTGCGTCAGGCAAACTACTCCTTATGCATTTTCTGTCGTGCTGGCTTGCGGAAAACAATGTTAAATGGTTCTGAGGAAGAAGATGTGTTGGCCTTGACGGTAATATTGACGTGCTTTGGTTTGATTAGAGTGTTTCTCTTTTACTAAAATAAAGAGTGAAAATTAGCTTGTATAACATAAACCAAAAACAAAAAGGTAGGTGCAATCTTTACAAAGAGGGGACAGTTTGATAATATATTTGAGCACAAAAGAGACAGATAAATCTTTTTAAAAAGGCTTGCCAGTACCACTATTCATAAATGTGTGTTCAACAGATAGTCTAATTGCCTCATTTATAGTAGTAGGACATGCTGATTTCCTTTCACATTATTTCCCCGTGTGCTGAATTTGGGAGTAGACAGGGAGAAAGGGAGATTGCATTTCAATCCTGAGGGTTGCTTGTTTTAAACATTGCTTCTGTCTCCATGACAGATGTTGTATTGTCATTTCTAACTGGATTCCTATTTTGGTCACTCAGTTGTCTGTCTTTGAAGGTTTCATGGGTTTCAGTGAATATTTTTTGAACCCTTCAGTTATCATAACTCTTCTAAAGTCAGATAATGTGTTCTATATTCCTTTATGAGTGAAGGTGACAAACAGGAAACAATTCTGTGACTTCCATGCATTGGCTTATGATAACTTACATCCCTACTGCATTCCCTTTTCATGAAAATTATTCTCTCAGACGGTTGCAGACATTTGATTAGATAAATAAGGCAGACTTCATTCATTCAACATTTATAGAGCACTGATATATAGAGTATTGGACTAGATTCCAGGGACACAAAACATGAAAAGCGCAATCCCTGTCTTCTAGAAGCTTCCAGATGTTTTCTTCGAGAGGAAGATAACAAAATCCAATGCAGACGCTCCCTGCTGATAGTTCAATTTACAGTAGAAACTGTACTTTGAGCACCCATACAAACATTTTGTTTTTCATTTTTAGTAGAGTATTCAATAAGTTATATGAGGTATTTAACACTTTATTGTAAAATAGACCTTGTGTTAGATCAGTGGTTCTCAACCTTCCTAATGCCGTGATGTATTTTCATTGTTACAAAGGGGTCACGACCCACAGGTTGAGAACTGCTGTGTTAGATAATTTTGCCAAGCTATAGGCTAATGTAAGTATTTTGAGCACGTTTAAGTCAGATTGGGCTAAGCTATGCTGTTTGGTAGGTTAGGGGTATTAAGTGCATTTTTTACATGATATTTTCAAATGTCATACTTACAATGAGTTTATCTGGATGAAATCCTATTGTAAGTTGAGGAGCATCTATACCATATATAATCTGAGTCACTCAATCTATTTGTGATGCTATAATAAGATGACTTAGACTGTGTAATTTATGATCCGGTGGTGAGGCCTGTTCCAGCTTTCTCAGTGGGCACCGGCAGATTCGGTGGTGAGGCCTGCTCCAGCTTTCTCAGTGGGCACCGGCAGATTCGGTGGTGAGGGCCTGCTCCTGCTTTCTCAGTGGGCACCGGCAGATTCGGTGGTGAGGGCCTGCTTCTGCTTTCCCAGTGGGCACCGGCAGATTCGGTGGTGAGGGCCTGCTCCAGCTTTCTCAGTGGGCACTGGCAGATTCGGTGGTGAGGGCCTGCTTCTGCTTTCTCAGTGGGCACTGGCAGATTTGGTGGTGAGGGCCTGCTCCAGCTTTCCCAGTGGGCACCGGCAGATTTGGTGGTGAGGGCCTGCTCCAACTTTCTCAGTGGGCACCAGCCTTGTTGTTAGGAGGGATGGGAAGTGAGGAAAGACTGTCCATTAGAGAGAAGAGATAAGCAAGCTCTCTCAGACCTTTGTATAAGGACACTAATTCCATTCATGAGGGCAGAGCCCTGATGACCTAATCACCTCCCCAAAGCCACACCTCTAAATGCAATCGCATTGAAGACCGTCAACACTGAATTGGGGGAAATATCAACATTCAAACCACAGCAGTCAGTACACACAAAGTGTGGGTAGGGAAGCAGGGAGAGATTATTATAGTCTGCCTGAGGAACAGAAAACAATTTCACAAAGGAGTAAGAACTTAGGGTAAGATGTGAAAAGAAAAATGAGCAAGGGAGGCTATTAAGTAGTCTAGAAATACTATCATAATTTTTCTGTAGATGAATAAATAGGTTAAGAGGTCACAGGGCTGCTCTTGGGCATGCAAGTGCTTGAACTGAGATTCCAGCTGATGTTTCCAACATGCACCCACCTCGCCAATCAACAACTCATCGTGTGGAATTTTCAGATATTCTTCATACATTATATAGGAGCAAGAATAGTTTGGGTAACAGAAGGCACAGAATTCACCTTGTTTGGGTACCAGAAAGCACTGAAATCTTAACAAGTAAAAATCCAAGTCGGATTGGTGATTTTAATTTTGCACATTATTTTTACTGAAGTATAAACCAAATATTAAAAAGTATTAAGTGTACAGCTTGATGAATATCTACAAATTGAACATGAAATGTTCAAGAAAACATGACCAAGAAATAGATCACTACAACCTCCTTTGCAGTCTCACTCATGTCAAATCATACTAATTATAATTTATAACAAATTAACCATTATTTTTTTGTCCCAATAAATTAGTTTAGTCTGTTTTTGAGTTTTATAAAAACAAAATGATATAGTATGTGATCTTTTGTGTTGGGCTGATTTCTCTCAACATTATTCACCAAGTCACAGCATGTGGCAGTGGCTGATGTTTCTCATTGTTCTATAATGGTCCATTTTATAAGTATACCACAACTTATCTCTATATTCTATTATCTATGAACACTTGGGTTGTTTCCAAAAATGGGTATGTTATGAATAATTCTTCTAAGACCATTTTTGTGCCTGTTTTTGGTACACATTTCTGTTGAGTATAACTCTAGAAATAGAATTTATAGCTTATAGAATATAATATGATTATATCCAGCTTTAATAGTTACTGCCACACGGTTTTCAAAACAGTCCAATTTTCCAATGTCTGTTATTATAAATAGTAATTTCTTTGCATCTCGTTCAATAAATCTTTGCTTGTTTTAAGGTCATGTCTATATTCTACTCTATATCTTTTCAAAATTGTTCTTGTTTCATCTTACACATAATGTGCCTATAATCCATCTGGAATAGATTATAATGAGTAATGAGGTGAAGGCACAATTTTTCCCTATATGGATGCTCAATTGATCTCATTCTGTTTATTGAAAAGATCATCTTTTCAATACTATATTATGGTAGCACTTTTGTCAAAAATCAGGAGACAAAATAAGTCTAATTATGGGTTCTTTTTATTCTAGTTCATTGGTTTCTAATTGTCTATTCAGGTGCCAAAACAATGCTTCCTTAATTACTGAAACTTTATTATGTGTAATATGTGGTGCTATAAACCCTCCTATTCTGTTGTTTCTCTTCAAGATAGTCTTTTCTATGCTTGGCCATTTTCATTTCCATGATGAAATCTGGATTTTTTAATGGGCATTGTACTTAATCAGTTTGGAAAAATCAAGTTCTACAGACGTGACTATTTCAGTCCGTAAATGTGCTATATCCTTCTATGTATTTAGTATTCTTAAATTTATCTCATGATGTCTTTAGCTTTTCTGTGTAGGGGTTTTTTGCATTTTAATTTATTTCTAGGCATTTGAGGATTTTAGATGTTGTCATAAAATCTCTGGTTAGAAAAATTATTTCTAATTATATGCTACATATATATAATATGTATGATTACTCATTTTTAAATATTGAGTTTATAGCTGAAGATTATTCAATTTATTTATAAATTTATTAAATATATTTTATGAATTTTTCAATGCATGTATTTATATCTTCTGTGGATAAGAACAGTTAAGGAGTTTTATTTCTTACTTTGCAAGACATATATTTTATTTCTTTGTATTTCCTATTATACTACCTGGGATTTCCAGTGTGGTTTAAAGGGTCAGTGATAAGTGATGTCTTTGTTTTGTACCTGATCTTAGACAGGGAGAAAGCCTATAATATGTCACTATTAAACTCCTATTAAATTTCTTTTGACTATGACATTTGTTACAGGAGTTTTCCATAGGGTGTAATCTGATTAAAGGTGCTCCTTTTTATTTTGAGCTTTCTAGGAGTAGAGTATCTACAAAGTAGAAAAGTTACCCTTCCTTCTTTTAGAAGGATCAGGGCAAAGTTGGCAAGAAGTTCAGGAAATGTTATTGCCACATAGCTCCCTCCTGGGTGGTGGTTTGTGGGGGAGCAGAGAATTTTCCCATGACAAAGAAATAGAATTAAAAATGAGATAGGAATAACCAGGGATAGACAGAGGAATTTCTGCCCATTCTTTTTCTTTCCTGGGTCATGGTTCTCCTACCTCCCTGGTTTAATTCCTCTTGACATTCTTGTCTCCTTAATTCCCACTATAGATTGCAGTTCACATGTGCCCTTGATAAACTGAATGGATGATTACAGTCACTTCACTATGTGTTTAAACTGAGAAACCACTTTTAATTTGCAGGCAGATGACTAGTGCTCAGCATGGCCAATACTGTTCCGAGTCACTGTGGCAGGTGCCTGTTGACCTTATGTCTGCGCAACAAGGTGAGCTCTAGTCCTTCACACATCCCCTCTGAACATTCTGCCCCAACCCCTCACATTTTCTAGTAACAGCTGTACTGCTGGAGTCTCAGTGATTAACAAGGTATCAAACCATTTCCCTGGAACCCTCCAGAGCTGCCTCTCATGGGGCAGCTGATGGATCTCTGCTTCACAGATGGCTTATCAGTGCGTCAAGTTATAACTTGCTCTTCTGCCCCCATTTCTCCTGGGTATATTTTAGACCAAAAAACAAAATCTCCACATCATATGATAGATGTTTCATCTTTGTTAACACAGCACTTGGTAATGAATCTTTACAATATCAGCTACATGCTGAACCAGCCCTGTGCCTGGTTTCATCGTGAAACTCTCTAACTCCACATTTACTTTAGCTTTCTTACGAAAGCTCCATATTATTTATTTTCTCTGTGTATATTCTTGGTATATTTCTGCCTAGAGAAAGAGAAAAATCAATAAGTCCTACAGTTTTATTAAGTTTCTTAAAGAGCAGGATATCTGATCTGTTGGTTAAAGTTGGTTAATCACTGTCCTGTGCAAATTCATCTTTGGATGGTGGTTTTCCCTTGCGTTTTTCAGTTGTTTTTGGTAACAGAGTATTGTCTAATGTCCTAACCCCACTTAGAGAATAATTGTTGCTCAGAGCTACATGTCAGTGCCTTCTGATGTTGCTCCAAAAAGTCGAAGTTAAAGACTATTTTCTTATTTAACCCATTATTTTGTCTTTTTAATCTGGCCACAGTCTGTTGTTCATGTCTTATCTGTTTCTTCTTGTGGATCTACTTGGGGGAAATCTTAGCTGCCTATATCAGCCTATACCAGTTTGCAATAAAAGTCAAGTGAGATTACATGACATGTATCCAATTTTGCTGTAACAGTGAAGATTACGTATACAAGTTTTGGGACAAACTAAAGCAGTCTGTCCCCAGGTTATAGTGCTTGACTGGGAAGAATCATCTAGGAGTTTAAACATACATTTCAACCTTAACCAGACTCTCAGGGCTTCCTGGAGTCATTCTCCATGCATCCTGTCAGCTGTTTCTCCCTTTCATGTCAATAGCTATCACAAACTTTGACTAATTACTCTCTTTAAATCCCTTCTGTTCTTGCTTTCAGCTTATGACTTTGTCTCCAAATTTGCTCAGAAAAACAAGAAATAACTTCCTCATGCCCACAACCCCGAACCACTTTCAGAATGTATCTCTACCAGGGCCTATGTGTCTTTTCTATTTTCCATAAGAAATTGTCTCTCTTTCTGCTAAAGGCTGATCCATCTATCTAAGCACATGCATTAGAATTTGTCTCCTGGCTTGGCATAAGTCTTGGCCATTAGCCATCCACTTTCTTTCTTTATATTCTTTTGGGGTTCCTTTATACCCCAACCTGGAACAGTGGTCAACAAGGAAGACAGTGTTGCAAAAAACACAAGACTTTCACAAGTTTTATTTAGTGCATAAAAGCCTGAGAGCCTGGGAAGGCATACATAGTCCTTCATGCCTGCTAGCAGCTCAAGACAGTGTAGCACTGGTCCTGCCTCTCAGAGGTATTTTATTGAGTATAGCAATAAAACTATAGGACTTATTGATCTTGCTCTTCCTTTAGGCAGAAATATGCCAAGAATATATACAGAGTAAATGTGCAAAAATGCACAGCAGTTAAAGACAAAAGAAAGGGGAGCTCAAGGCCCCCAGGAAGGGGCGCTGTTGAGTAAATAGGAACATAGGGTAATGGACCATCTGAAATGGCCAGATAATGTGTACAGGGAGAAGAGAAGGGGGAAACCAAGTTTTGTCCCTTTGAGCTACCTTAGCTTCCCTAACTTAAACTTCTGATCAAGAATCTAAAGATCTTAGCCAACCTGCACTGTAGAATCCCCACACAGGGATATTCACATAGAAATTCTCCTGACTGGCAACTTTACCCTGAATTGAAAGATCCATGAGAAATTCAGCCTGCCTGCCTCTCACAATATTCTTCCATTTGCTTTTGTTTGCATACCAATATATTTTTAAAAAATATCTCCCTGATCCCCACATCATTCTCTAGCTACTGTTAATGTCTCTTCCTTTGCATCCCAACTTCTTGAAGAGTTGTCTGTATTTACCATTTCCTTTCCTCATTTGCCATGGCTACTCAGCTGACAATTTGTCTTCTGTCTCCAAAACAGCAATGAAATTATTTCCACCAATTAACTCCATCTGATTATACTAAGTTCAGTGGATATATTTCATTTTCTTTAAATATTTTTTGCTATTAATAATTTACTCCTTCTTCAAATCTTTCCTCTTTTAACTTTTACAATTGTCTTCTCTGGTTTTCCTGCTATGTCTCTGGATACTCCTCTCCATATCCTTCACTGGATCTCTTTCTTATCATCTCTCTAAAGTGAGTGTTCTCAAAGGTTTCTTCCCCAAAATGTACCCATACCCTACCCTTGGTTCCACATACTCACAAGAGTATGATTTATCACTCTATAAACACAGATTACTCCTTTCTGAGAGTTTCAGACTCTTATTCACTTGACTATCCCTTATTCAGCAGAACTCAACATGCCCCAAACTAGTCTCATCGTCCTTATTCCTAAGCAGACAGCTTTGGTATTTATCTTAAAGAATGGCACACTGGGGACCAGAAGGAAACCTGCGTTTTCTCTAACTTTTCTGTGTTAGGCAGCACATCTTTGAATGTTTTATCTCCTAAACGTAGCATAAATCTCTTCCTTCTCATTGTCAATGCCTTATTTCACCAAATTCCTTGTAGATTTTCTAGCTAATCTTTTTTTTTTTCTTCAGCCTGACTCCATCATTACTAGAATGAATTTTTTCTAAATTGTGGATCTATGTTAATTTTTCAAAAACTTACCCATTGATTTAATGCAAATCCAATGATAATTATAACCATTTTTTAAAGTACAGTAGAACCTCCCTAGCTGACCACCCCCCTTCAATGGTCACTTCCTTAAGTTGACCTAATTTCCATAGACCAGACAGGCACCACATACATATCAGTACAGTAGCACTGGTTCCTTAGGTTGACCACCTCTGCATGTTGACGAGCTTGTTACAGTCCCTTGGGCTCTCAACTGTTATTTGTAAAGGTGACTCTAAAGTAGATACAGAAAACCAAGGAGCTAAGAACAACAAAGACATTTGTGAAGAAGAATAGAATGACTTGATGCCTCAGTCTGTTTTGTGTTGCTATAACAGAATACCTGAAACTGGATAATTTGTAAAGAAAAGAGGTTTATTTAATTATAAGTTACATATGCTGGGAAGTTCGAGGGTCATGGCACTGCATGGGCCTGGCAAGTGGAACTGACCATTTCCTCCGGACAGCTCACCTAGTCTAGAGAGGGAGAACTTGCTGTCACTGGAAGATGCCAAGTCACTTGTGAGGGATCTGTCCCCGAGACCTGACCACCTCCCAACACCACCACACTGGGGTCAAATATCAACATGAGTTTCCACTGGGACAAACCACATCCAAACCATAGCACTTGTCTTAAGAAAACTTGCCTGCCTTACTAATGTTAAAAGAGAACTTTTAGATAATGTAAATTTAACAGAGTTTAGTTGAATAAAGAATGATTAGTGAACTGGGAAGTACTTCAAACCAGAAAAGGTTCAGATGGACTCCCTGCTGCTGCAGGATCAGAGGGATTTATGAACAGGGAAAGGAAAGTAACATTCAGAAAATAGAAGTGAGGTACAGAAACAGCTGGACTGAACACTCTCACTTTGTACACGTTAGGTGAGATGCCGCCAATTGTCCTCCCTCCCCCCTCCAATCGCCTCCCACTACCCCCACCCCTCTCGCTGCTCTTCCCTCCCCTGGCTAGACTATATTTGTGTTTTATTGTTCATGTGGATGTGCAATTGTTTATACATTGGTGTCATATTAGTATTGAGTACATTGGATATTTTTTTCTTTCTTGAGATACTTTACTAAGAAGAATGTGTTTCAACTCCATCCGAGTAAACATGAAAGATGTAAAGTCTCCATCTCTTCTTATGGCTGAATGATAAGTACTCCATGACATACATATGCCACAGTTTGTTGATCTGTTCAAGGGATGATGGGAATTTAGGCTGGTTCCATAACTTGGCACTTATGAAATAAGCTGCAATAAACATTAGGATGCAAATGTCTTTGTGGTAAAAAGGATTGTTCAGCCTGCCTCCCAGATGAAGGGCTCAACTACAACTTGAAATTTACCTCAGAAATGAGAACAATGTAACCTAAAAATTGATCTACCTTAACTTCCCTAATTTAAACTATTTTGTTTATATATTGGTTTCATATTAGTATTGAGTACAATACTAATATTTAAAAATTTGTACCCTCATATTAAGTTAAAAAATGAATATATCTTTCCTGATTAAAAAAAAGAAATAGCTGGTGGTTTGGGCAGTTGGTTGCAGTTAATTGTCTGAAATGTGGTGATTGGTACAAGAGTAACTTACAGTTCACTGCATAGGGAGAAATGTTTGATTTGGACTTAAAATGTATGTACATAGGGAGGCAGCTTTAGGTTAAACTTAATTTAACAATGATATCTAAGTTTATTGTAAAGCCATAATTAAGGCAGTATGACCTCAGGGAGAGATAATCCTTCAAAAAGACATAATAGAAAACCCAAGAACAGACTCACTTATAAATGGAATTGTGTTTTGACAGAGGTGGTATATTCCTTGGGTGTAGTGGAGAAACCAGAAACCACTCAGTATTTCAAGTAGAGGGTATTAAAACAGAAATTTATATGCATAAATTATAGACAGGGTAGGGGGCAAAAGCTTGGGACAAGAAGACCACTCAGAGGTCAACAAACTGCAGGACACTCCTGCTAACGTCACATCATCCACAAACCGCAGCCCCAAGACCGTGGGCTGGCATGGGAATGCCAAGTCTGTGTGGCTCCTATAAAACTTCACACCAGGTAAGTCTGTGTTTGTTCTACCTGTGTTGGTGGGAGTCTATTGTTTTTATAATACTTCCCTACTCTCTTCCAAATTTGCATAAGGGTATACAAATCTTATCTGAAACCTCGCTAGCAAACAAAGCAATTTGGAAAATTCAACCCCTAGACTTCTAGCCCTTGTGATGTAGGGGAGAGCAAGAGGCAGAAGTCAGTGGTGCCAAAGGCCACAGTGCTGGGACAAAGCACATCCCTTCAAAAATCTGAAACTGAATCCCTGTCTTAAACACATACCATACACCAGAGTCCACTTAAAGAGACAAGGACTTTGTCTCAAAACCAGCAAAACAAAACCAGCGAGAAAATAATTCATCATCTCTCTTTGTCCTCTCCACTAGCTCCCGGTTCCTCTTTGGATAAGGTTCCAATGCTTTACACACAGGGCCTCTCCTCAGAGGGGCTCAGTTCTTCTGGCTGTCCAGCCTCAGCTCCCGTCATAGCCTTGACCTGGTTCATCTGCTCACCCACTTCTCCATAAGCCAAACTCCACTTCCTGTGGGTTTCTGAGCAGCTCACACTGCTCTATGCCTTGTCCAGACCCTTTGCTCTTCCTGGAAACTCCATCCATCCAGTCTTCCCTCATCAGACTCTAAGTAGGAAGCCTTGTCTGACTTTCTAGCCTGAGGTTCCCTTAGTCTCCTACGCATAGCTTTCTGGTGGTAGTTTACACATTCCCAAAAAAAGTTCATTTCCCCATCTTTCCTATTAGACCTTAAGCTCCTTGGGATCAAAGATTATGTACCTTTTTATTTTAATTACACAATGCTACCCAATACTTACTGCACTGCTTTATAGGAACTCAATAATCTTAACTTTTGAGCCTAAATTCCTTCGTGGCCTCCAGCTCTCTTGTACATCCCACTCTTAAACTGCTTTTCCCTCTATCTGGCTGCAGGGATGGGGTGCCCTATCTCCACCTAGTTAACTCTAATCACTTTCTAAGGACCCCCCACTTGCTCTTCTGAGTACTTAGATTTCCTCTGCATGTACTCTCTCCTAGCCCCACTCTCTGGTATTACTGCTGTTGCGCATTTAATTCAATTTCTATTATTCTTTGATTAATGTTTGTTTCTCCCACTGGACTATAAACTCCATGAGGGTAGGAGGTAGATTGCCTTTTGTTTATTCTTACATTTCTCCTATCTGGCATAGGGTGGGATTCCCATAAGTATTTGCTGAATGACTGAATGATTGGATGAACTGTGAGCTCTGCTGGAATTTGGGACACAAGGAGCATGTTGTGGGCTGTTGAGAATGCACAGCCCACTCTGTGACCTGAGTACATGTGTGAGGGGTACGTGTTCTGTTCAAAGAATGTTTCTGGGGGCACCTTCAGGAGAGATGTGGCTGGGGAAGGCAGCATGATGCTCACTACCTTCCTGGACCATGAACTTGCACCTAAGTCTGAAGGAAAGAAGGTTTACAGGTAGAGAGTGGAGGAGTGGCCTGGCATGTTGGCTCACACCTATAATCCCAGCACTCTTGGAGGCCAAGGCAGGAGGACCCCTTGAGCTCAGGAGTTAAAGACCAGCCTGAGTAAGAGTGAGACCTCATCTCTACTAAAAAATAGAAAAAGAAGCTAGTTGTTGTGTCAGGCACCTGTAGTCCCAACTTCTCAGGAGGCTGAGGCAGGAGGATCTCTTGAAGTTTGAGGTTGCTGTGAGCTAGGATGACACCACGGCACTCTAGCCTAGGCCACAGAGTGGGATTTGGTCTCAAAAAAATAAAGAAAAAAGAAATAAAGAGAGTGAATGAGTGTTTTTCATGAGGGAAGCTCAGCTATACAAGAGATACTGTTTTATGGCCCTGGTGACAAAGGCACATGAGTTGGGGATGGGGAGAGATGTCTTTTACGTGCAGAATCCAGTGTGGTGCAGGGTGGCTGGATGGCCCGGGTGGTGTCCAGGGCATTCTTTGCCTGAACCTCAGTCCCTGTATCGCAGTGCACTGCACTCAGGTGGCGTTTTGGGGGGCAATCATCAACAACAAAGAGGAGTTGAAGCAAAAAAAAAAAAAATATGTGTGCTTTTATGAGACAGCCCAAGGCAGAAATAGCTGAGAACCCGGAGGCCTACGGACACTGTTTTGTGCATGTGGAGTATAAAGCAGTGGAATTAGAGGGTTTTATAAGTTTTTACGTTGCTCCCTTTATATCTGTAGTTCTCTGAGGCCCGGAAAGTCAGAGGACACCAGTGTAGCCATTGTCGCTCTCTATGTTTCCAACTAAGAGTTTGCTTCTGAATTATTTGAAGTTTCATGCTGGATAAGACCTCTAGTCTCAATCTTTAGTGATGAGTTTTACTGACCAATTTACATAGTTTATAGCTTGACTTGTAAAAGGGCCCTTTAGTTTGACCATCTGGAAGTAGTACTAATTATTGATGTTAATTACTTCTCTTCCATATTCTATTTTTTGTGATCCTCTCAGTTTTCAGCCTTTGGTGATACACAAGACCATCATTAATACTTCGTGTTACATGAGCTGCCCTCTAGGTCTTCATTAAATGAGTTTATATCGGCAAGTGAATATGTTAAATCTGAGATAGCAAATGCGATTACTGCCCCCCAATTTTTGGGTTTTTGGCCTGGATTGGATTATATTTTCTTGTTTTTTCTTCCCATATAACTTACTTTTATCTTTAAGCCATTAGTTACCATATACGAACCTTGTCTTTTGTAGACTCTTCTCTACACAAGAACTTGCATTTAATCGCCACTGACAATGCCTCCATCCAGCCACCGAGGGGCCTTCTGGATGTAGCTTCAGCTGGGAGGGGGCCATTCTGTACACAGTGGGGCTGTGTCCAGTGCTGGCTCTTCCACTGACTCCCTGGGCCCGAGACTTCCCTTTCATGAGGAAGGCGATGAATGGAATGTAACTGAGCAAGGAGAATAGACAAGCACTCTGCGTTGGCTGGAAGGGCAGGGCGGGGCAGATATTTCAGTAACTCATCAAACACACGAGCACGGGAGGGGAGAGAAAGGAGGGGAGAGAAAGGCCTGTCACATAGCAGGCAGAGGAAGAACTGGATCAGATGGTCCAGACCTGGAGAATGACTGCAGGACTCATTAGTCCAGACAAGTCCTATTTATTCAACTGTCTTCTCTGTCTATAAGTTCTGTCTGCCCCCCAAATCTTATGCAACCTAATTTTCACACCTTTCCCCTCTCTTTCTCCATCACTGACCTGCTAGCCTTATTGGCACCCTCCAACAGCACACTTTCTGCCTGTGGGCTTCCCAGCGGTTACCAGCTTCTCGCTGCTCTCATGTTTGCAAAACTCTGGTCCTGTTTTAGTTCTCACAAGTCCCTGTGGCCATCTCTTTGTTCTGTCTAACCAGCCCACCACCTACCTTCGGAAACTGCCATCCAGCCACAGGCCAACTCTCACACTTTAGTTTGCTCCTGAGTCTGGCAGTCCAGAACTTGGCCTTGGCTTCTGAGAGATGCTTGCTCATGTTCCTTAGGACTCAGATTTACAGGTTTCAGGAAGGGCTTCAGTCCACCACTGAAGGTGAGAATGGTTCCCCTACTCCAGTTTAACTGCTTAAAGCAGCGGCTGGCCGGCTGCTTCTTGGGTTAGGGGACTTGTTAATTAGGAGCCTCTGGAGATAAACAGTTTTTTATAGATCACATAACTAAAACACCTGCTAAAGAAGAGAGAGTTTTTCTTTCACCAGGGTTCTTTAGAGACTGCAGTCTCTGGTTATTGTTCTGACGATGCTGGCTGCCTGCCTGCTCAGTGACGGATCCAGAGGACCAACAGATTAGTGTTTGTTAAATTATTTTAATTTTAAGCTCCTCTCTGATAGAAGAAGATTTGTTGATACTTTATTTTTCACTTTATTTATTGTCTAATGTTTTTCTTTCCCATAAATGGAAATATACTGCAAATGCTCTTTTGTAGCTTCATTTTCTCACATGGATATAATTTCATACTTAGAATTTTCTGTGTAAATTATTATAGTAGTCTGCTGAATGAGATTTCCATGTTTATCAAATTCTTGATTGTTGATCATTTAAATAGGTGTACATTTTAAAATCTATATTCAGATATGTGATTTTCAAAATGGGGATATCCAACAAGCAAGGTCTCATACCGTGTTCATTTATATTATTCACATTTCTTTTTATTCCTGTGTTCGATTGATTTTTTTTTCTCACCAAATCTTTTGAGCTGCACTATTTTATGGTCTCAACCAGCCCAGTGCTGCCACTTTTATAGTGCACAGGCGACCTCTAGTAAGAGACACTGTTCCACAACATGAGATTTTATTTTTTTCTTTCTTTGTCACCCCCGTAAGAGGGAAGGCCATAAACACTGAAAATTTCCTGAGAGCCTTGAATTCTGACATATCTCACAGGGCTGAGGATGGGAACTCAATTTTCTTAGTGTTCGGCAGACAGCTTCCCATTCTTGATACACGGGGTATAAAAATACATCTTTGCAAATCAATAGGGGACAAAGCAATTGTATTAGTTTCCCATGGCTGCTGTAACAATTACATGGCTCAAAACAACAGAAGTCGATTCCCGCACAGTCCTGGAGGGCAGAAGTCTGACATCAAGACGTCGGTGAGACTGGTTCCTGCTGCTCCGTGGGAGAATCGTTCCATGCGGCTCTCCCACTGTCCAGCAGTTGCTGGTGATACTAGGCAGTCTCCTCGGCTTCTAGATACATCGCTCCAGTCTCTGCCTCTGTCTACAAATGGTGTTTTCCTTTGTGTGTCTCTGTGTCCAAATTTCAAATTGGGTTGAGGGAGCCCCCTTATCCAGTCTGATCTCATCTTAATGTGACTACATCTACAAAGACCCTATTTCCAAATGAGATCACCTCATACCACAGATTCTGAGCGCACATGAAGTTTGGGAGGGCACTGCAACTACTCAGCCCAGCACGTGAACCACCCAACCAACTGTCATTTGGCTTCTTTCTTTTGTTGGGAGTGTTGAAGGAAAAGGAGATGATTTTAACTCTCCCAGGTTTTAATGGATGTCTCCTATTTACATTAGAAATAGATGGGATGAACTCACAAGAAACCCAAAGAACATGTTTTTTCTACTTTATTTACTTATTGTTTGACTGATTTTTAATGTGACTGTAAGTCTGGACACAGTTGGTACAAGGCGGTCACTGTAGCTCCCAGTGCCAAATGGAGCCAGATGCTGTGTCTCTCTGTGCACTCCCCGGTAGTAGGTGGATTTTGACCTTATTCTTGCTGCCTCATGGTCACAGGATAGCTGCTCCGCCCAGCATCACACTTGGGCAGAAGTTTGTGCAGGCCAACTGTTCTCTTGTACTGAGCTTTCCTAGAAGTCCTCTCCAGGACTTCTCCCTCTCCCCCTTCTACTTAAACTTTGTTGGTCAGAGCCCGTTTATATTCCCAGAAGATGGGGGAAGTGTGTGTTTTAAGCAGAAAAAATTGCTGCGCTAGAACTAATTAAGTCCTATTAGGGAAAATAGATATTGCAGAAGCAAACTGGTACTGTCTGCTGAATGTCCCAAAGTTCATCAGAGTCGGGACTCTGACGAGGAGTTGGGGTTGATTGTTTTAAGTGGCCCGTCCACATCGGTGTGCTCATGAGGTCACATGCGCACTCAGCACGGACCCAAGGATGGGCCCAGGGACGCGCCCTCCCTATCCTGGCCAGAAATGCGTCTGCTTACTGTCAAATAAAATCTTGTTTTATCAGCTTACAGACTCCTATGTTGCAACAGCTTCCTTATCCAGCTTGTTTTTCATAGATATAAATTCACAGAAAATGCAGAGCTAATTTATTGGGTTCATGGTATTCTAGAAAATGTATATTTTATGATTTATTTAGCCAGCTCTCTATTACCTGACATTTGGGTTCTAACATATTTTTTCATCAGTTTTCTCTCATATAATTTTCTAATTGGGTAACTTTAAAAATGAAGTCTCCCATGTCGTATAAGACTAAGTTCCTGTCAAGCTGAGATATTTAGAGGGCTTGGTGTTAGGAAGACGGATCTAAATCTGGGCAGGATACACTGAATTGTTCATTCTGGCATAGTGACACGCTATTTTGACTAGGCAAGGAGGTGAGGGCAAAATACCAGCTGATAGGTAATGTCAGAGGGACAGGGAGGGGATTCTCGATCGTTATTCTTTTCACTCTTCCTTCTTTGAAAATTTTGTGTTCATATGCTTGGCTTTAGGCCAAGTGGCCCTTTCCTATTTTTGTCATTTTACTTACCCCTAACATAAGCCCAGAGATCTTGGTGGGTAGTTAATACTTTAGAATGGTTTAAAAAAATCAGTCTCACTCTCCAACCGTATTCTCCTCTCTTCATCACCCTTTGATTCTGACACAACCATTCCTCCCCTTCCTTCAGACATGCGCTCTGAGGTCTGGGGCCTGGATTTTCTGTGTTCCCTTCCCTTTGTTCCCGGGCATGGCTGCTAAGGACGTCTGAGGCAGGAAGAAGCCCGGCGTAACACCTTCCCCAAGCCCATATGCAGCTTGCTAATGCCTGTTCCTGGGAGTTTGTAACTGCAGATGTGGGCCGTTTATGCCACGGGTGAAAGTGGGTGAGGAGCTGCAGCTGCCAGGCAAAAGATAATGCGGGGGGCGGCCCGTCGAAGAGGCGTTCTCAGGCCTCGAATTAACTTTGCTTGTTGCTGTCTTTTTCTTTCCCTTTCCATTCAATCTTTCTACCCGCAGGTTCCCAGCATCTGTCTCGAGACTTTCATCTAATTTGCTAAGTTAACTGAGTCGCTTGCTCTGGCAGGGGACGGTGGCCCCTGAAGGAGGGGAACCCAGAGTGATGGTGGCAGGGGAGGGGTGGGAGGCAGATGTAGGGTTGCGAAGAAAAACAGTGGGGTGCTGCGGGAAGACTGTCACCACGTACTACAGCTCTTCATTATAAACACTGATTAGAGTATTTCTGAGTTTACAGTTCTGTTCAGGCTTCTAATTCCTAGCCAGGGTGCTAATGTGTAGCCAGGTTCTAATTCCTAGCCAGGGCGCTAATGTGTGCACTGCGAGGTTAGAGGTGTGCTCTGCTCATCTCGCCGTCTAACACAGGACGGTTCCACCTGCCTACGAGGATTACGAGGACGAGGCAGTCCCCGTGCAGTGAGTTGTTCTCCAGCCCCTGCTCTGCACAACTGGAGCATGGCTCACCTGGGCACTCTCGGCTTGCCAGTCTTTTATTCTTGCTTTGCCATTCCTCTTCCTCCCTTATCTTGCAAGAGTACAAGAGGCTATTTGTTCTTTTCTATGCCTGGCAGCCCAGCCTGGTGATAATTCACCCTTCCTCTCCCTATTGACAGACGCAGATGTTGCTCCAGGCGTGGACATGGAAATCAGCAAGCTGCCCTCTGCCTGAGCCTGACCTGGCTCTGTGTGGGGAGCCAAGTGGAGGCAGCTGTGATAAGGCACAGTGGGAAGGCGTGGGTGGACCTCCTATCTGCACTTCCAGGTGTGTGCTCCCCTGGGACCCAGCACTTTGACAACACTATTAGTTGTCATTGATTTCTAGATGCTTGGAAGGCTGATGAAATCTGTAGGCAGTTTCTTAAATCTTAAAGGAAGAGGAGCTGCACATTATCCTTGTAGGGAGCTGCCAGGTTATATTCTGGCCCCATCTAGGAACTGATAAGTGCTCAATAGTCAATTCTATTTAATTTAACAGATATTTATTGAGAAGCTGTTTGGAGTCAGATATGACGCTGTGCAGGACAAGGTATATGAACAGGACCAAGGACTTTGCCTTCTAGAAGCTCAGAGCCTGGGGAGAGTTACGTAAGACTCGTTCATTAACAGCCTGTGAATCTAATAAGGGTGACAGCTCTACAATACCTCAAGCTTTGCGTGGGCCAGGAAGCGACGGATTCCTTCTGCCTGAGAGATGATCTCGGAAGCTGTGGAAAGTGATGAAATGCGAATGGGATTGTGAAGAATGTGTATAGTTATAATGGCAGTGCACTTGTGCGTGTGGTCAGGAGGGAGTTAACATGAGAAGGAAAGGGCCTTCCAGATGGGAAGTTAAGAAGAAAGGCTGTTGTGCTTTGTCCAGGACTGATTTCACAAACGCATGTGTCTTATTCATCTCAGTGCTGATCACAGTGCTGATCACAGCATCAGTTGGCACTTTGTTTCTGAGTGTTCAACAAACTTTTTTGAAAGAAAAATAAAGAAGAAGCCAAAAAGAGATAGAGTGAGAGAGGGAAAAAAGGAGAGGGATGGGAGAAAAAGGGACTAGATCGCCTTTGAAATCATCTACCGAAACAAAGTGCTGATTGATGCTGTGGTCAGCACTGTGATAGCGCTGCCCTGCTAATACCTTCCCAGTAACACAAGGAGGTGCAGGGGCTGCAGAAAGGACACATAGGTTGCCCCACACCTTTCTGATCCCCTTAGCCTATGAGCAAAGGTTTCCAGGCCATTTCCTCCATGATTCTCACCCTCTATCTCTCCATCTTGCTTCTGCTGGGCCTCTGGCTGGGCAGAAACCTAGTCTAGCCCATAAAGAAGATGGCAGGAGAGTGTCTTTCTGTATATTTTGCATTTATAGATTAGAAGTCATGTCTTTTCTGAGGGCCCACAAGTCACTGAATGAGAATACTCAACTTCTCTGCATGCAAACGTGAGAATTTAATCACCTGCTTATTCATTATCTGATGACCAGTTTGTACTGATAAATGGAAACTATTACGAAATTATTGTCTTTATAGGGCAAGTGGTAAGTATTAAGAAGTGGAGCAAATATTAAGGAAGCACTTACTAGCAAAGCCTGCTTGTGAAATCTCGCGGGAGTTGGCACCTTATCCCCTTCTCTATTCCTATGAAACTCACCTCTTAGACCCACATGGGAGACATTCCGCCTTACTCCTATTATGTGAGGTTTTAAAGAAGTTCTAAGAACTCAAGTTCCTGACATCTTGAGAATTTTTCCAAATTGTCAAGAAGAGGTAACTATGCTGAATTTTGCTACTTTTCCTAAAATAGTGTGAAGCAAATCTGTACTATTTTTCCCCTTCATTACATCAACTGATCCCAATTGCCAGGATGACTTTGAGGATTTCAAGGGATTTTATGACCAGTTTTGGAAAACCAGGTGGAAAAGCAAATCCACATAACTGAGCCTAGGAGTGCAGCTCTATTAGGTTCTGTCTTGGCACTGCCTGTCTGCTCAAAGCTGCCCCCGAGGAGCAGGCAGTGCTCAGAGGCCTCTCTGTCCAGATCCTTCACTCCAGGGCAGGGAGACTTTAAATAGACTTGGGTTCAATTGCTGAGAACTTGCGATTAGCTGGAGACTGTCAATCACCGGCACCCACGTCTGTTTTGGCACCACTATGACCTTCTCATTTGTATCACTTCTCACTGCCCAAGGTTATTATTCTCTGGCTTCTTGTTGCTGATAGGAGACCTCTCTCCAGCTTGCCTTACTTAATACCAGTCTCTCATGACTATTTTAAATGCACAATTGCTGGGAAGAATAGCTATCTTTGAGGTATAATGTCAACACCTGGCTTTCACAGTAACACGACAGCCTCTACTTTGCAGAATTACAGGTTCTAGCATGATAATATTGGTTTAATTTGATTTATTGCAGTAATTATTTGATATCACAAATCCTCCACAGACACACGCTCACATTTCTCTTTTTCCAAGAGACTGAAACAGGGACAATTTTTGCTTAACAAAATAGAAACCACACCACATCTCAGGAGTATATAAGTAGCGAACAAAATCGCTCACCAGATAAATTTTGGTTTTGTTTATACATGACTTGATTATTTTTCATAATAATAATACTTATTAAATATTTATTCTACACCAGACACATTTCTAAGCAGTGAAAAGGTATTAACTCATTTGCAGACGCACTAAATCCAGCTGAAAGGGTCTGTCTCACACAGGCAGACACTGCGTTTGTTGAATTCAGATCACCACCAGTACTGTACATTCTTGGAAATTCAGGTTTGGTAGGTGAAGGTAACTTTCCTTTGTTTTCACAGGACCTGGAGCCAGATAGGCAGAAAGTGCTTCCTGGGGAGACAACACGGACTGCGGCCCCCCTCTCCCTGACAGAGGCCATCTGACCTTCGCTGTCCTCACTGCCCTTGTTCCTGCTGCAAACCAACAGGTATGTTTCATCTCCTACTGTCACTCCGTCTTCCTGAACTCCCAGCGGACCCAAGCTCAGCACCTTGGTGGTGGTACATGGTCTCTTCGGGAAAGTTACTTCTCATGCCTTCCCCAGACGATAGACGGTGGTGATATACTGCCAACTTCTCTCTGCTACGATGACGTCAGCTCTTCGTTTCGGGTGAGCCACTTCTGCTCTAGGGAAGTCACAGGCTTCTTCCATCCGTTAAACTCCTTCCCTTCTTCCTGAAGAGCACCCGTTTACCCACAGTAACTTCTGTTCAGATTTCTCATGAGTGCTTCAGATTTCAGGTCCCTTTGTTACTGAGCAGCAAGAGACATGGTTCAAGTTCTTGGTTGGCAGGGGAAACGTTAAAGCTTAGTTCTCTGATTTTTTTTTTTTTTTTTGAGACAGAGCCTCAAACTTTCACCCTGAATAGAGTGCCTAGTTCCCTGATTTTTATCAAGAGAGCTGTCTCTGCTACCCTCCGCCCTCCTACCTCTTTGTTCAAGTTATAACTAATTAATTTGAGATGCATTCATATAAATAGCTACTGTACATATTAAAAGATGCTCACATTGCTATGAAATCTTGGAAATACAATTCAAACAATTAGATATCATGTTTACTTACTGTATTGTTATACATGTAAATGATTGATAATAGCTAGGGGTAATGGGATATGATCTTGGCAGAGACTACGTTGGTATATTTTTTTTCTTAAGAATAATCTCTCAGTTTCCATTAAAATAAGAAACATACACCTTCTTTGAGCTTTTGTTTCTATAACTTTTCTTCATTTATACAACTTTCTACCCTGGAGAAACACTTGTTTCTCTGCTTACAAAGGCAAGTACAAAAACATTCTTTGCAGCGTGGCTCATAAGAAGAAAAACTACAGACAACCCATCAATGGCAGAATAATTAAATTAGTAATTTCCAAATCTCTCTTGAAGTTATTGGTATAAGAATGGTGAGAGTAATAGGTGTAACTTCTAGGACATAGCTTTAAAAAATGAGGCAGACCTTTTCCATTTTATTCTTTCAATTGGATGCAGAGAACCACAGAACCTTGGCAGGTGGCTGGAAACCAAATGGAGAGAGCTTCCTGAACGGAGGAAAGCTACTTGTTGGCCTGCATAAATATCTAGTGTTTTAAGCCATTGACCTTTTAAGATTTATTTGTTTCCCTAGTACAAATGATGTATAGTAGGTGAAAAGGAGAAAGTAAATTAGTAGGTTTTAATTTACCTATATCTCAAAGACTTGTCAGGTTAAGAAAACACATGGTGTCTTGTATATTAGATAGTACTCGGACTATGCTCACATATGATAAATACATAGAAAAAGTTTTAGAAAGATAAACATCAAGCTGCCAACAGTGGATTACTCCAAAGAGGGGAGGAGAATGGAGTATTGTGGTAATTGGGGGACTTTTGCTTTGTATTATTGAACTTCTCATGAGAGGAATGTTTCTTAAGTTACTTGTATAATTAAAAATTATAAAAGAAATTGGGTTGATTCCCCAGATAATTATTAGCTTGAACTGCTCGTTCCTCGTTTCTATCCTCATTCACATGAAGAAAACAGATGTTTTTTTAAAAAACTCTTTTTATCTTGCCCTGTTATCCTGTAATCACTAGAGATCATTAGGAATAATTCCTAAATAATAGTTTTTAGCATAAAAATCATAAGAGAAAATGTATCAAGGATTTAAAAACATAACAGAATACTCCAAAATAACTTGAGAAGACAAATGCTAATAAATCAATTATGACAGCAAAAATAAATATACACAGACTTAGAAATATTTTGTTCTGCCTGTCATCACATCCTTTGAAAAAAAATCCACCCCAAGGGCTCTTTTAGAGCCAGTGTGGCATAGACAAACCTATGATTCTCCCCCCTACCGCTCTCCCAGGAAGAGCTTCATCTTCAGATCTTGCCTCGGCATAACCTGTCACTTCCCAAGAAGTGAAATTACATGGACTTCAAGCTCCACACTCATTTCTTCTCCTTTTCATTTTTCTCTCCTACTCTGGGCCAGATTTGACCTTATACTGCCCATTTCCTTTCCTTGTCAGCATTTCCTATACTAGTTTTATTCTGTAATTTCTATAGTGGGAATATGAGCAAGCCAGCAATATTTAGATGAGATAGAAATAGCAATGTTTAGCTTGGAGCATTTTTGTGGAAAGAAAATAGTGACTAATTCTCACATAAATTGGATTCAATTTGGACCAAGGTACATTACTTAA
>CAUYRH010150665.1:0-51984 GCA_963574655.1 Perodicticus potto | reverse complement strand
AATCACTTGAGCCCAAGAGTTTGATGTTGCTGTGAGCTACAAAGCCATGGCACTCTACCAAGGGCAACAAAGTGAAAAAAAGAAAAAGGAAAAAAAATAAAGAACCAAGTCAATCCAGCCCTCTTATGCTTTTTTTTTTTTTTTGAGACAGAGCCTCAAGCTGTCACCCAGGATAGAGTGCTGTGGCATCACAGCTCACAGCAACCTCCAATTCCTGGGCTCAAGCCAGTCTCTTGCCTCCACCTCCCAAGTAGCTGGGACTACAGGCGCCTGCCACAACGCCCGGCCATTTTTTGGTTGCATTGTTGTTTGGCGGGCCGGGCTGGATTCGAACCTGCCAGCTCAGGTGTACGTGGCTGGCGCCTTAGCCCGTTGAGCCACAGGCGCCGAGCCAGCCCTCTTATTCTTTATCTGCTGCTTTTATTGGAGATTTTTCTCTCTTTAATTAATTATTTTGGAGGGTGGGGAGGGAGGAGAAAAGCAATTTAATCATTTCCAGTGATTTTTGTAAGTAAAGAAATTCCTGGGTGGCGCCTGTGGCTCAAAGGAGTAGGGTGCCAGCCCCATATGCCAGAGGTGGCGGGTTCAAACCCAGCCCTGGCCAAAAAAAAAAAAACAAAGAAATTCCTAACTACTGTATGGCCACCTCATATTTAACATTGTATGACTATTAAAAGCAAACAATTTAATGGGAAAATGCATAGTGCAATGAAAACAGCTTGTTATTCAACACATACAGTAGATCTCAAAAATAAACAACACACTTAACCAGGGAGCTTAAAAATATCAAATCGAAACACAAAGAACCTCCAAGTAATTTTTTACTATGTCTGCAGTATTAAGATATCTTTTCCTGTCAATTAATGATCTCTCACAGAAAATATCTCCCTACTTTTATTTACACTTTTAAATCCTAATCCCACAGAAACAAAATAACCAAATAAGGTAAAACAGTACTCCTATATCACTATCTCAGAGTTAAAGAAAAGAATACCATAAAGTGTGGGGCACCTAAATAAAAGGTCTATAATTTGTCAGAGAGGCAAAATGGTATTCACAGATGTGATGCCAGTACAGTTTCCTGCAGCTAATGTGCCCCACTTTCTAAAAACCAGCTACACAAACAAAACCATCTTGAAACACAACACAAGTCTTATAAACTGTACATCTTGAGCACCTATAATATGTACACTGCCCTGTGCCGTGTGGGTGTTCCTTAAATACTTAGTGCCTAAGTCACAGACCAATTACAGAGTCTGGCAATGATAGAGTGTGTGTCTCCCTGGTCCTACCTTGGGGAGTGTGAGGAATCTACAGTTGCTGTTTGTTGTAGCCCAGAAAGAACTAATCCAGATAGGTATCTAAAAGAACTGAGGTGCTGACAGGTTCAAGTTATATTAATTTTCCCTGCACCTCTCCCCAAGCACCTGAGCCAAAAAATATTGGTATTGTTACTTGCACTACTGGGAGAAAAATCAGTAAAACTACTTGAACCTTAAACAAATTGCCATTGTTATTTGCACTATTGGGAGAAAATGAATAAAACTACCATCAAGGTGCACATTTCCTTACCAAAGAGCGAACAAGCTAAATGGCTGGGGGGGGGGGGGAACAAAATAGAAACTTACTTTTCATAGACCAGCTCCTCATCGATGGAGAAATAGTGGGTATTTACTGTGCTTTTTGGTCTATTCCTTAAAGTAGCAAAATATAACCGATCTGAAAGAAAAGTTTAAAAGATGGAAAAAACATATGAGAAGGAGGGAAGTGGAGGTGAAAGGTAATGATAATAAATAAAGAATCAAAATAATAACTGCTACCCATAATTTAAAGGCCCCATTAGCAGGCGGAATTCTTGCAGAAACCTGATCTCTCCAGAAAAAAAGAGACCAAAGAACACAACAGTTATATGTGCAAGAAGAGGACCTGACCCAGGGACTCAGCAGGGGGCAGAGCTCCCAAGTCGCTCTTGTTTCAGGCCAGCGGGAAGAGACAGGAACTAGGGATTCCCGCAGAACTGAAGATGCAAGTTTGGTTCTGAAAACTCCAGACCTCAGCAGCTGCGGAAGGGGGAGAGAGGCGAGCCTCTCCCCTGCAGCTTCGGAGACTTCAAGAAGAGGAAGAGAGCAGAGACGCAGAGGGGGGTGGTTGGGTAGTGTCCCCAGAACCCAAGCCGGTAATAGCGGGTCAACCGAAGCAGGATCCTACAAACTGCTGAATGCAAGAGCCTGAGCAGAAGCTGGCGTTGTCCCATTACGGGGCCAGGAGGCTATCCCAGGGAGCTGCAGTGGGAACTAGGGACGCAAGAAAGACAGAGAAGCCGGAAGCAGGGGGTCCTCGGGGAGGGGAGAGGATCGAGAGAGGACGAGAGCGCGCGCAGTGGCTGCGGGGCACTGGGGGCCCCCGGAGAAGCCGGGGACAGATGTTGGGACCAAGGGGCGAGAAGTGAAGAACCAGGGGCGAGGGAGGGTTGGAGGATGCTGGGCGGCTGCTCCTCACCTTTCATGAACTCGCAAGCCCCGATTAGTTCCCCTGACTCCGCTGCCATCTTAAGCGAGATACGCACGGGGGAGGGCTGGGTCGTGGCCAGCTAAGGTCACCCGCCCCCGGGGGCTTCCCCACTGCCCAGGAGCCGGGAAGCTCACAGTCCCGAACACCGAGCCCGCCCGAGGGAGGCAGCAGGCGCCGAAGGCGGGGGCGGCCGCGGGGTCAGCGCGCCGGGCGCCCCGGGGACATTCCGTGAGGAACCCGAGCCCGCTCCGCGCGGGGCGCACACGCCCGGAGCTGTGGCCGCTCCGATTCGGACCCTGCTGCTGCTGCTGCTCCGCCGCCGCTGCCGCCGCCCTTGGGAAACGCAAAGCAGCTCTCACGGCCGGGCAAAGTCTTCCCCCGGCTCCCAAAGTGATCATGGAGGAGGAGACGTCTGGCCCCGATCGCGCCCGTGGCTACTCGTGCGACAGCGGGCAGGACTCCGGTGCCCGCGGGCTGGCAGCAGCGGCTCCGGCTCCTCCTCCGCCACCTCCCTTCAGCAGCAACTCTTCCTCCTCCTCCTCCTAGGCCCGCCCCCAGACCTTCCTCCCCGCCCTCCCTCTGCCCCCTCCACTTTCACGGCTCCGCAGCCATCCCTTAAAGGGACAGCCTAGCTGCTTTCTCCGCGCCCGCCCCGCGCCCCAGTTACCAGGCGCCCCGCGGGTCACTAGGAGCCAGTTGCTAAGGCTTTGTTGCCGTTCACCAATTGCTGAACAGGAAACGCGCCCTCGGCCCAGGGGAGCAGGCGGGGCCTCTAGGCCAGAAACTTATGAATGAAACGGCGCGGGTGGGAGTGGATGCGCGCAGGACTGCGTGGCTGCTTCGCAGGCAAGGATGCGCCGGCGCCCCTTCATTTTCTGCACCCACTGAGTCTTCCCCCCTTCCAGATTTCTCTTTCTCTCTTTCCTTCTTCTCTCTCGCTCCATTCACCCATGTTCTTCGACTCTTGCATGCGTGCGCCCGCGCGCACACACACACACGCAAAGACCTCAGATCTTGTCCGTGCACTGCCCCACCTGTAGCTAACCTGTCAACCAACCCCCCTGCCCGGCACTGAAGGGGTTTCCATCTTTATAACAACCACAATTGAAAAAGAAGCGCTACCTCCTAGCTCAGAAATACGCGTACTGATTTTCTGTACACATTCTGGACTCTGGTCTAAGTTGTGCTTTGGTCACACGGGGAAAAACGTTCCCATCGGGTCCTCCACAGCTTTTCATTTGGGCCACCACTGTGAGCACGAAATCCTCAAAATGCCTAATCTTTCTATTATTCCGGTCCGGGAGAGGGCGGGCGGGAGCGAAGAGGAGAGTGGAGAGGGCCGCCCGTCCCGGGAACGTTAACACAAAGGCGTTTCTCTGCGTGCTCTCGGCTAAAGGGGTGCGGGCGGGGGGTTCTCTCAAAGCGCCCGGGGCTGGTTGCTTCGAGGGTCTTCACACGGAACAACTTTAATGGTGGGTGTCCCATGTGCCCGATTAGTGGGCAGTCCCTTGCCTACGAAAATGGCGCTACAGACCCACCATCAGAAGAGCGTGCTCTCTGAGCGGTTTCTCCAGAAACAGGGGTTTGTGCCGGCCTTTTCCAACTTAGTCACTTGGATGCCTCTAGGGAGAAAGGGGGCGCACAAGGGAAGAGCTGCCTGACTCTTGGGGAGCGCTCTGAGGCCAAAGAGTAAAACTCAACTCATTGGTCTTAGTTCATGAGCCCGCTTCGCTGACTCTCCAAAAAGCTAAACAGGCACAAAATACGCGAATATTACTTTGATATTAATATCATTCAGAACATCCCAGTAATTCTAACCAAACTTTCCCTTGTAAGGTAGAAACAGAACAGACCCTAACGTCCAAATCGTTAAGCCCAGAACCGTATACATTTAAGCTGAAAGAGCACCACCTACCATCCCTATTTTCAGGAGGGAAAAAATATCTCAAAAGACTTTTTAAAACTGTACAAGTCCTGAAAAGATGAGTTGTTAGGAGCAGTGAAGTCTGTTGAGGTGCTGTCCATGACTTGGCTGTAGCGCTACCCACCTTGGCTGTAGCGTTCTCAAGAAGGAATCGCGTCTCAAACGCATCGTCCACACTCACAAAGTTAGCTGACTTTCGCCTGATATTTATTCTTCAAAATCTCGGGGTCAAAGATCATTTGGGGAATTCAAATTATCTTACTGAAAATTTTTCTAATTAAGATTTCATGTGTGAAAGATATGGAAAAGTAAAATACATAAATCTTTGTTACTTCCTCTAAAAGAATAATAAATTCAAAGATGACAATCTATTTCTAAAGATGCTAATTTAAAATTCTTGTAGAATCTGAACTCCACATATTCCCTAACAATTTTTCACATAAGTGTTAGAAAAAGTTCTATTAGAAATAGGAGCTTTCCTCCAATGTGTAAACTTTTAATTTCACAAAGTAAACAAAACTAATGAAAAGAACCCCAAATCTGTGCTTCCAGAGAAGTATTTAGTAGAACACTCTCTTGTTATGTTCTAAAATGACTTTACAAAAACTTTTATTTCTCATATAATTCTCCTGCTTAGAGATTTTGGTCATAAGAAATGAATTATGACCTAAGAAATAGAAGTTTCTAAAATAAATCAAAATGAAAAAGTTTATTTTCCCTCACATATTTACAATATAAATATCATAATGAAATTTTTGAAGTAACAAGACTTTATAAGTAATTGATATTTTTTAAATGTTGCCAGAAAGGAAAATAAGCATCTGTCATGAACGAACTCTCTAAACCAAAATCTGTACAATCCAAACAGTAAAGAAAATTTTACAAGAAAAATGTGACCAAAATAGTGCCCACACAGCACACATATATGCCAAGATTCTAATGAGATCATAAAACACTTTATTCTCTCAATTATCATGAGGTCAAAGTTTCTATTGGTTACAGTTTTATTAAAGGCGTGCTTTTATAGTCTATGGAGGAAGTTAATGGAAGACGCTTCTTTCCAATGACCCAACTTAATATAAATATAAGGAACTAACTTATATTTTAAGTAATAATAAAGGCATTTCACACAAAAAGGAAATTATTAAGAAATTTAAAATATCATTTTTTTTTTTATTCAGAGTCACTCAGTCACCATGCAGTTGAGTGCAGTGGCGTCATTGCTCACAGCAACCTCAAACTCTTTGGGCTCAAGAGATCCTCTTGCCTCAGTCTCCCAAGTAGCTGGGACTACGGGCACCCACCACAACAACTGTCTGGCTCTCGCTCAGACTGGTCTCCAACTTGGAAGCTCAAGTGATCCACCTGCCTCAGCCTCCTGGTAAAATGTCATTCTTAACCAGAAAATGTTACATGCAGAAATTTAGCAGGTAAGTATACATAGAAGTATGTTGACTTCAAAAACAATAATATTTAAGTCTAACTCTGCCTGTACACAAACACTATCTGAGACACTCTGCACCCTATGCCTGTGCACCTGCGCAGCTAGAAAACTCACTTCTAGTGGGAGCTCCAAGTTATGTCAACACTCTCTGGTTCTAATTTCAGCCTTTTGAGGCTGTACTGAAGACCCCTAGTTACCCTCACACATGACAAGTCTTCAAAACCACAAAGGCAGCTCCCTTAGCCTTCCCCCTTTTAGCCTCCCCAGATTAAAATTCCCAATTTCAACATTTTTTTCCTACATTACATGGTTTTAAGTCCCCTCACTTTCTAGTCCAGTCTCTTTGCCAAATCCGGTTTCTCAATGAGTGTATCCTAGGATTGAATGCAGGCCTGTTGTGGCCTGCTAGCCAGTTCTGAGATCAGAAAAAAACCACTGATGGAAGATTTAGATGGGAGCAAAAGCAGTGAAAAACTTAAAAGAACTAAGTTATCATTTAGCTATAAGAACACAAGGAAAATATTCTTTCTTGTTGGAAAGTGGGTAAGGAAAAATCAGCTTAGGATAGTCAAAGGTCTTCAAGCTATGAGATTTACATATTTTATTTTAAAGTCATCATCATTTTTCATTAGAATACATCATTAAAACATGTTATTTTAGTTGCTTTCTCAATAATGATACTAAGTTTTCAAAGCAAGGTAAAAAAATATAGAATACATACTTAGAAATCTTTCTAGAAATTTTCAGATTAAGTATGAAACATGAAGAGTAGAAACTTGTATTGCTGAGTAGTTAGAAATTCAAAGGAATTTCAAGGAAGAAATAAAGAATGAAATTTAAATATTGTGAATATTTAACTACTTGTCTAGGGCCAAAAATAATTTAAAACCGCTTTTAGTAACATGCATACAAAAAGTTATCACTGGGCAGCACCTATAGTTCAGTGGGTAGGGCACTGGCCACATACACTGTGGCTGGTGGGTTCAAACCCAACCCAGGTCAGCTAAAACAACAATGACAATAGCAACAACAACAAAAAAATAGTCAGGTGTCATGGCGGACTCATGTAGTCCCAGCTACTTGGGAGGCTGAGGCAAGAGAAGTGCTTGAGCCCAAGAGTTTGAAGTTGCTGTGAGCTATGAGAGCAACAAAGTAAGACTTTGTCTCAAAAAAAGAAAGTTCCAGATCAGGGCTGGGCATGGTGACTCTTCCGTAATCGTAGCACTTTGGGAGGCAGACATAGGAAGATCACTTGAAGCCAGGAGTTTGAGGTCAGGCTGAGGAATATGGTGATAACCCTCCAAATTAGTGAGGCATAATGATATACTTCTGTAATTCCAGCTACTTGGGAGACTAAGGCAGGAGGATCACTTGAACCTCAAGGGTCGAGGCTGTAGTGAGCTATGGTAGCACAACTGCACTCCAGCCTGGGTGACAGAGCAAGAACCTGTCTTGTTAGAGGGGGAAAAAAAAGGAATTCCAAATTAGAATCAAAGAAGTAAGAACCAAAAGGGACCATGAATATCAGCTAGTTCCAGCTTTCAGACTCCATTGAGCCTATGGGATTTAGCAGAAACTCAGCCTTTGGTTGAGGGGGAAGGCAATGAAAGAGCACTTGAGTCTTCTTTGAAACATTTCATAGAAAAGATTATATGTCAAAATAGAAGAAAGGGAAGGAGAAAAAAGAAGAAATTGAGGTCCAGAGAAGCTGACTGATTTTCGAAAGTCACATAGGTGGTTGGTGTTCGAAATAAGACAGTGTTTATTATTTGCTCCAATACCAGTAGCCTTTTCTTAATTTTTTTCCTAACTTAGCTTAATTTGCATTGTTTAGCTTATAGGCTTATGATATTGGTTTGGTTTGGTTTGAGACAGTCACTTTCTCACTCTGTCTAAAGTGAACTTATGAGTTATTAAACTGCTGAGATAATAAAGTATCTAACAATAATAACATAAATGCACACTGTCTATAACTATTTTCTTCAAAAAACTTAGAGAAAATATTGAAATAATTTAAGTTTACGGCTCGGCGCCTGTGGCTCAACGGGCTAAGGCGCCAGCCATGTACACCTGAGCTGGAGGGTTCGAATCCAGCCTGGGCCCGCCAAACAACGACGACGGCTGCAACCAAAAAATGGCCGGGCGTTGTGGCGGGCGCCTGTAGTCCCAGCTACTTGGGAGGCGGAGGCAGGAGACTCGCTTGAGCCCAGGAATTGGAGGTTTCTGTGAGCTATGATGCCACAGCACTCTATCCAGGGTGACAGCTTGAGGCTCTGTCTCAAAAAAAAAAAAGAAATAATTTAAGTTTAGAATAAAACAAAAGATGCTACATTAACTGCCGTTACTGTTGTTCTCATGTGGCTTCTATAATAATTTTAATTGTTTTTCCACTCCGGCGATTTACTAACAGTACACCAGCATTCTACAAAACATAACCATAAACATAAATAAAATAAGTCAATTCAAAAGCCATCTCATGTGTGGCGCCTGTGGCTCAGTGAGTAGGATGCCGACCCCATATACCAAGGGTGGTGAGTTCCATTCTGGCCCCAGCCAAACTGCAACAACAACAACAAAAAAAATAGCTGGGCGTTGTGGCAGGCGCCTGTGGTCCCAGCTACTCAGGAGGCTGAGGCAAGAGAATTAGCTAAGCCCAAGAGCTGGAGGTTGCTGTGAGCTGTGACACCACGGCACTCTACCGAGGGCGACAAAGTTGAGACTCTGTCTCTAAAAAGAAAAAAAAGCCATCTCATCTTTAATTAATGAAGTCAATAAAGAATGGTTTGCCCAGTATCTACTGAAAATACAAAAACTAGCCAGGTGCTGTGGCAGATGTCTGTAGTTCCAACGACTCAGGAGGCTGAGGCAAGAGGATTACTTGAACTCAAGAGTTTCAGGTTGCTGAGGCTATGATGATGCCACAGCACTCAACCCAGAGCAACAAAGCGAGACTCTGTCTCAAAACAGAAAAGAAAAGAATGATGCAGTTTTAACCATAGACTAAATGAGCATAACAGACATTTACACCAGAACATTTCACCCAACAGCTGCAGAATACACATTCTTTTCATCAGTACATGAAACATGCTCCAAAGGGAGTCTCAAAATAAGTTTCAAAGATTTTTTTTTTTTTTGAGACAGTATATCACTCTGTTGCCCTGAGTCAAGTGCTGTGGCATCATAGCTCACAGCAACCTCAAACCCTTGGTCCTGAGCAATCCTTTTGCCTTATCCTCTTGAGTAGCTGGGACTACAGGAGCCTACCACAGTGCCCAGCTAGTTTTTCTATTTTTAGTAGAGACTGGGTCTCGCTCTTGTTCAGGCTGGTCTCCAACTCCTGAGCTGAAGCAATCCACTTGCCTCAGCCTCCCAAAGCGCTAGGATTACAGACGTGAGCCGCTGTGCCCAGCCTAATTTCAAAAAATTGTTAAAAACTGAGGTAATAGGCCAGGCGTGAAGCTCACACTTATAATCCTAGCACTCTGGGAGGCCGAGGAGCGTGGTTTGCTTGAGCTCAAAAGTTCCAGACCAGTCTGAGCAAACCAAGACCCTGTCTCTCCTAAAACAGAAAAACTAGCCCAACATTGTGGGCTGAGGTTATAGTCCTATAGTCCCAGTCACTGGGGAGGCTGAGACAAGAGGTTCGCTTGAGCCCAAGAGTTTGAGGTTGCTGTGAACTATGATGCCAGGGCACTCGACCCAAGGGCAACTGAGTTACTCTGTCTCAAAAAAAAAAAAAAAAAAAAAAAACAAGCCAGGAACAGTGGCTCATGCCTGTAATCCTTAGCACCAGGGAGGCTGAGGCGGGTAGATTGCCTGATTTCACGAGTTCAAGACCAGCCTAAGCCAGTGCGACACCTCATCTCTAAAAATAGCTGGGTGTTGGGGCAGGTGCCTATAGTCCAGCTACTTAGTTGGCTGAGGCAGGAGGATTATTTGAGCCCAGGACTTGGAAGTTGCTATGAGATAGCCTGACGCCACAGCACTCTATCCAGAGCAAAAGAGTAAAAGAGTAAATCCACCCCCCTCTACAAAAAAGAGGCAAGGTTATAGCAACAGATGCCTACAACAAAAAACTAGAAAATGTTCAAATAAACAACCTAATGATGCACTTAAAGAACTCAAAAACCTAGAACAAGCCAAACCCAAAATTAGTAGAAAGAAAGAAATGCCAAAGATCAAAGGAGAAATAAATGAAATTGGTTAGCCAGGCACTGTGGCTCACTCTCATAATTCAAGCACTTTGGAAAGCCAAGGCAGGAGGATCACTTCAGCCCAGGAGTCTGAAACCAGCCTGAGCAACACTGCGAGACTCTGCCTCTACTAAAAATAGAACATTAACTGATCATGGTGATGCATAGTCCCAACTATTCAAGAGACTGAAGTAGAAGGATTGCTGGAGCCCAGGAGTTTGAGGTTGCAGTTAGCTATGATGACATCACCACACTCTAGCCTTGGCAACACAACAGAGCAAGAGACTGACTCAAAAAAGAAAAGAAAGGAAGAAATGAGAAATGAATTTGGAACTAAGAAAGCAGTACAAAAGATCAATGAAAAGAAAAGTTAGTTTTCTGAAAACAAAGTTGACAACACATTAGCTACAATAAGAGAAAAAGAGAAAACTCAAATAAATCAGGAACAATAAAAGAGATACCACAGAAATATAAAGGATAATTAGAAATTGCTATGAACAACTACATGCCAATAAATTATAAAACCTCATCAAAGGGTTGAATTCCTAGACACATACCACCTACCAAGACTGAACAAAGAAGAAATGGAAAAATGAACAGATCAATGAGTAAGAAAAAATGGAAAGCATGAAAAGATTAATGAGTAACAAGACTAAATCTATAATAAAAATTCTCCTACCAAGGAAAAGTCCAGGACTGAACAGATTCACCACTAAATTCTACCAAACCTTTTTTTTTGTAGAGACAGAATCTGACTTTATTGCCCTCAGTAGAGTGCCATGGCATCACACAGCTCACAGTAACCTCCAACTCCTGGGCTTAGGCGATTCTCTTGCCTCAGCCTCCCCAGTAACTGGGACTACAAGGCGCTGCCACAATGCCCAGCTATTTTTCTGTTTTGCAGTTCTGCTGAGGCTGGGTTTGAACCCGCCACCTTCGGTATATGGGGCCAGCACCCTACTCAATGAGCCACAGGTGCCGCCCTCTACCAAACCTTTAAAGAAAAAATTAATACCAGTTCTTCTCAAACTAACCCAAAAAATTAAAGCTGAGGAAATTCTTTCTAAACTTATTTTACAAGGCCAGCATGACCATGATGCCAAAAACAGACAAGGACATAACAAGAAAAGAAAACTATAGGCCAATATCCCTTATGAACATAGACACAAAATCCACTACAAAACACTAGCAAACTGAATCCAACAATACTTCAAAAAAGAAAATGCACCATGATCAAGTGGGATTTAATCCCAGGAATACAAGGATGGTTCAATATACACAAATATATAAACATGATACATCACATCAACAGAATAAAGGACAAAAACCATACGATCATCTCAATAGATGCAGAAAAAGCATTTGATAAATTCAACATCATTCATGATAAAAGCTCTCAATAAATTAGGTATAGAAGAAAAGTACCCATCCTGGAGCAGTGGTTCACACCTGTAATCTTAGCACTCTGGGCACCAAGGCAGGTGGATTGCCTGAGCTCACAGGTTTGAGATCAGCCTGAGCAAGAGCAAGACCCCACCCCTAAAAATAGCCAGGTATTGTGGCGGCTGCCTGTAGTGCCAGGTACTTGGAAGGCTGAGACAAGTGAATTGTTAGAACCCAAGAGTTTGAGGTTCCTGTAAGCTATGACATCACGGCACTCTACCAAGGGCAACACGTGAGACTCTGTCTCAAAAAAAAAAAAGTACCTGAACAATAAAAGGCCATATATGAAAAGCCCACAGCTAATATCATACCCAATAGGGAAAAGATGAAAGTTTTTCCTCTAAGAATTAGAATAAGACAAAGGTTGCCTACTTTCACCACTCCTATTCAGTATAGTCTGGAAGTTCTAGCCAGAGCAATCAAGTAAGAGGAAAAAATAAAAGGTGTCTGTGTTGGAAGAGAGAAAATCAAATTGTCCCACTTTGTAGATAACATGATCTTATATCTAGAAAAACCTAAACACTCTACCGAAAAACTCTTAGAACTGGTGAATGGGTTAGATTAAATTGCAGGATGCTAATTATAGTTAACAATAATATATAATTTCAAATAGCCAGAAGGAAGATTTAGAATGTTCCCACCACAAAAAAAATGATAAATTTTTGAAATGCTGGATCTGATGACTATTACATGTATTGCATTATGCTATACCCTATAAATATGCATAATTATTATGTATAAATTCTAAAAATTCTTTTTAAAAGAATGGCAGTTTTAGAAGGTAAAAAAAAGTGCCATGGCCAGGTCAATATACTACATAGTGTTGATTTACTGGCCAGTTTGCTATATTTCTTAAATAGGCTAACAAGTCAATGCATTTTTAAAATTTTACAGTTTATCCATCTACTTGCTCTTGTCATTGCTAATTTTTCGGAAATAATACGAAGGTTTTTTTCTCTTAAAAACAAATTAAATAGTAGCCGGGCGCCTGTAGTCCCAGCTACTTGGGAGGCTGAGGCAAGAGAATCACCTAAGCCCAGGAGTTGGAGGTAGCTGTGAACTGTGTGATGTCATGGCACTCTACCAAGGGCCATAAAGTGAGACTCTGTCTCTACAAAAAAAAAAAAAAAAAATTAAATAGGCTGGGCACAGTGGCTCACACCTGTAATCCTAGCCCTCTGGGAGGCTGGGGCAGGTGGATTGCTTGAGTTCAGGAGTTCAAGACCAGCCTGGGCAAGAGTGAGACCTTGTCTCTATTAAAAATAGAAAAACTAGGGCAGCGCCTGTGACTCATTAAGTAGGGCTCCGGCCCCATATACCGAAGGTGGCGGGTTCAAACCTAGCCTCGGTGAACTGCAAAATAGAAAAATAGCCTGGGTGTTGTGGCGGACACCTGTAGTCCCAGCTACTCGGGAGGCCTGAGGCAAGAGAATCACCTAAGCCCAGGAGTTGGAGGTTGCTGTGAGCTGTGTGACGCCACGGCACTCTACCGTGGGCGATAAAGTGAAATTCTGTCTCTACAAAAAAAAAAAAAAAAAAGAAAAGAAAAACTAGCCAGGTGTTGTAGTGTACCTCTGTAGCCCCAGCAACTTGGGAGGGTGAGGCAAGAGGATCACTTGAGCCCATGAGTTTGAGGTCGCTATGAACTGTGATGATGCCACAGCACTCTACCCAGGACATAGTGAGACTCTGTCTCAAAAAAATAAAAAGTAGGGCGATGCCTGTGGCTCAGTGGGTGAGGCGCCATCCCCATATATCAAAGATGGTGGGTTCAAACCCAGCCCCGGCCAAACTGCAACAAAAAAATAGCTGGACGTTGTGGCAGATGCCTGTAGTCTCAGCTACTCAGGGAGGCTGAGTCAAGAGAATCGCCTAAGCCCAAGGAGTTGGAGGCTGTGAGCTGGATGTCACGGCACTCTACCAAGGGTTAATAAGTGAAACTGTCTCAAAAAATAAAAAAATAGGGTGGCGCCTGTGGCTCATCGAGTAGGGCGCCGGCCCAATATACCAAAGGTAGTGAGTTCAAACCCAGCCTCGGCTGAACTGCAAAACAGAAAACTAGCCAGGCGTTGTGGCGAGCGCCTGTAGTCCCAGCTACTCGGGAGGCTGAGGCAAGAGAATCACCTAAGCCCAGGAATTGGAGGTTACTGTGAGCTGTGTGACGCCACAGCACTCTACCAAGGGCGATAAAGTAAGACTCTGTCTCTACAAAAAATAAATAAATACATACAAATAAAAATAGAAAACATACAACATAATATTCCCCACGTCACTCCTCAAGCCACCACTACCTTTACTAAAATCACTCCCACCAGGCGGCGCCTGTGGCTCAGTGAATAGGGTGCTGGCCCCATATACCAAAGGTGGTAGGTTTAAACCCAACCCTGGCCAAACTGCAACACAAAAATAGCTGGGTGTTGTGGCAGGCGCCTGTAGACCCAGTTACTTGGAAGGCTGAAGCAAGAGAATTGCCTAAGCCCAAGAGCTGGAGGTTGCTGTGAGAGCTGTGACACCGCAGCACTCTACTCTACCTGGGGCGACAAAGTGAAACTCTGTCTCTACAAATAAATAAAATTACTCCCACCAACATAGGCATGTTGAGGAAATATCATTAGTGGGCTGCACATTAATTATTCAAGTTTTATTTATATTTATTTATTTATTTATTTATTTATTTATTTATTTATTTATTTATTTATTTTTTGAGACAGAACCTCAAGCTATCACCCTGGGTAGAGTGCTGTGGCATCACAGCTCACAGCAACCTCCAATTCCTGGGCTCAAGCGAGTCTCTTGCCTCCACCTCCCAAGTAGCTGGGACTACAGGCGCCCTCCACAATGCCCAGCCATTTTTTGGTTGCAGCCGTCATTGTTGTTTGGCAGGCCCAGGCTGGATTCGAACCCGCCAGCTCAAGTGTACATGGCTGGTGCATTAGCCTGTTGAGCCACAGGCGCCGAGCCTAATTATTCAAGTTTTAAATGTTCATGTCCACATATACATTTAATATATGTCCCTCCTCTACATATTTCTATCAGGACAATAATAATAGTTAACAGTTAAGTTTTACTGAAAACAAAGTGCAGAGATTTATATCTCAGTTCTCCTATCAGTCGCCTATCAGGTTGGTACTATTATTATTCCCATTTTATAGGCAAGGAAACTAACACAAAACAGATACTCAACATATATTTGGGGAATGAATAAATAAATGAGTACTTAAAAATGTCAGGAGATGAACTCAATCCCTTTGTAGCCTGGAGTAGTGTGAAAACATACTGGATTTATAATCAGAGGCCCAGAACTCATTCTCCTGCCAACTATATGTATTATTCTGAACTCATTTTCCTCTGATGCCAGAAAAAGATCATAATAATTTCTAACTCACAGGAATAAAATCAAAATTAAATTAGAGTGTCATGTTATGATGCTAGTATATACAAATACCTGTTATTAAGAATAGATTAAGAAAAACTAACTTATTTCTAAAATCTGATTTTCACAAGTCTCAAATGGTTATATCTTTAAATCTAGGATTGATATTTACTGCTAACTAAGAACATAAGTAAAATAAAAAATTCACAGATAAATTCTTTTTATCAGTTGAAGACAACTCCACAGAATACAAATTAAGGTCATTTTTTTCATTTCTGATTGCCTCTGAGATAGTACCTATCTCCAGGGTGTGACGGGGTTCAACGACCCTATTCAGGCATCCTTGTAGATTCCAAAATTCCCCTGTTCTGGTTCCTGTTCTTTCAATCATTCTGTTCCAGAAGCCTGGGACACAAGAGTTTTCCCCTGCAGTTTCCATGGTGACCCTAGAAGTACCTCCGGAACACTATGTTTTCTGGTGCCCAGTCCTAGGCAGAAGCTCCAGACAAAAATGTAACACACACACAAACGAAAACAATTCTAATCACCCTGAAAATATTTCTCTTTATAACTGTGTTTTATTTCCTGTAACATCAAATATACATTTTCTTTATATTTATGCATTTATTCGTTCAGTATAATGAAAGGCCAGTATATCTACTATTTGCCTGGGGTGCTAGGTGCTCAAGTTGCAATCTAGAACAAGGTAGAGTTCCTTTTTTTTTTTTTGAGACAGAGTCTCATTTTGTCACCCTTGGTAGAGTGCCTTGGCGTCATAGATCACAACAACTTCAAACTCTTGGGCTCAAAGTGATTCTCTTGCCTTAGCCTCCCGAGTGGCTGGAACTACAGGCACCTTCCACAATGTCTGGCTGTTATTTTAGAGATAAGGTTTCCCTCTGGCTCAGGCTGGTCTTGAACCTGTGAGCTCAGTTAATCCACCTGCCTCGGCCTCCCAAAGTGCTTAGGATTACAGACATGAGCCACCACTCCTGGCCCAGAGTTCCTATTCTTCTTCTTTTTTTTTTTTTTTGTGGAGACAGAGTCTCATTCTATCGCCCTCCGTAGAGTGCTGTGGAGTCACAGTTCACAGCAACCTCCACCTCTTAGGCTTAAGCGATTCTCTTGCCTCAGCCTCCCAAGTAGCTGGGACTACAGGCGCCCGCCACAACGCCCGGCTAATTTTTAATGCAGTTCGGCAGGGGCCGGGTTTCAACCCGCAGCCCTCGGTATATGGAGCCGGCGCCCTACTCCCTGAGCCACAGGCGCCACCCCAGAGTTCCTATTCTTAAGGAATTTATAATCTAAAAAGAGCTATAGATGAGGGATTGGGTTGGAGGAAGCAGGAAGCAAGAGGAAGCATTTGTGAGAGTCATCAACATTGAGACGAGAGAAGAGTTTCCAGGAGAATCTATGCCTAAACCTGAAGTTTGAGGAGGAGTTAGCCAGGAGGAAACCAAAGTGTAGAAGGCGTAAAGTGGCAAGGGATGTGGGAAGGAGGAAGAGACAGGATAGAATCCCCAGCTGAGGGAACAGTCTAGGCTGGGGCCATGAGAAAGAAAGGCCAGTTGAGGACCTGCACAATTCCATCTGGCTCCAGGCCAGAGCATAAAGAAGGAGAAGAAGAAAGATCTGGGTGGTGCCTGTGGCTCAGTGGGCAGGGCGCCAGCCCCATATACCGAGGGTGGCAGGTTCAAACCTGGCCCCGGCCCAAATTGCAACAAACAAATAGCTGGGCATTGTGGCGGGCACCTTTAGTTCCAGCTACTCGGGAGGCTGAGGCAAGAGAATCGCCTAAGCCCAGTTGGAGGTTGCTGTGAGCTGTGTGACGCCATAGCACTCTACCGAAGGCGACAAAGTGAGACTCTGTCTCTAAAAAAAAAAAAAAAAAAAAAAAGAGGGTGGCGCCTGTGGCACAGCGAGTAGGGTGCCAGCCCTATATACGGAGGGTGGCGGGTTCAAACCCGGCCATGGCTGAACTGCAAAAAGAAAAAAAAAAAAAACTTTGGTAAGTTAATTTTAAAATTTTGGACTTTATCCAGAAGGCAATGGGGCACCAAAATGAAATACAATTGACCTCTGAACAACATAGGGGTTGGAGCACAGTCAAAAATGAAGTCATAGGGGGCTCGGCGCCTGTGGCTCAACAAGCTAAGGCACCAGCCACATACACCTGAGCTGGCGGTTTGAATCCAGCCTGGGCCCACCAGACAACAATGACGGCTGCAACCAAAAAATGGCCGGGCGTTGTGGCGGGCGCCTGTAGTCCCAGCTACTTGGGAGGCAGAGGCAGGAGACTCGCTTAAGCCCAGGAATTGGAGGTTGCTGTGAGCTGTGATGTCACAGCACTCTACCCAGGGGACAGCTTGAGACTCTGTCTCAAAAAAAAAAAAAATCCGTGTTGTAAGTGGACCCATGCAGTTCAAAAACATGTTGCTCGAGGATCAACCATATATTAAGTGGGAAAAGCCTACCCAGGTGGAGATTTTAAAACTCTAAGAGAGAGTTTCCAAAGTAGTTAAACTATTTGTAAACAGACTGGTGCTTACTCCATTTCCAAAGAAGCTGAATTGGCCAGGTAGGGGCAGTAGCTCACGCCTGCAATCCTAACACTCTGGGAGGCCAAGGCAAGTAGATTGCCTGAGCTCACAGGTTCAAGACCACCCTGAGCCAGAGCAAGACCTCATCTCTAAAAAAAAAAGCCAGGCATTGTGGTGTGCACCTGTAGTCCCAGCTACTTGGGAGGCTGAGGCAAGAGAATTGCTTAAACCCAAGAGTTTGAGGTTACTGTGAGCTGTGATGCCACCGCACTCTACCGAGGGTGACAAAGTAAAACTCTGTCTAAAAAAATAACAAAAGGAAATTTAAAAAACCCTTCAGACTAAAACAATTAAATACAAAATTCAAGAAAAATTAAAATATATATTTCAACAAAAACAAAGAAGCAGAATTATAACAAGAACATTAGCTAGGGCCCACTAAATAGAATGTTTCATTCTTTCTTTTTACCTTTCACCACTAAAAAGACACAATGGAACTTGCCCATTTTTTGCAGAACATATGATTTTGGACAATTTAGTTCAAGAACTCAACCTAGAAAAGGTGCTGCATACCTCATCGCTGAGTATCACCATAGTAACCTTCAAGGTACTTCCCTCGGGAAGCTATGTGCCAATGCCAATGCCTAGTCCACCCTTCCCTTCAAAGCACTTTTTCTAGGATGGGTTTGTGAAGTTAACTGTCTGACTTCATCATTAAGTACATAATAGGAAGAGTTTAATTTCCATGTGTTGGAGGTAAATGTGGATAAGATAATATATATATATATATGTCTTCTAAATTGTGACTACTTATAGTAAAAGGACCCTAAGAAAATGTTAAAAAATAGAATATATAAGAATTACACTTTATTAACATTTTTTAAAGTAACTAATAAAAGTAATTTGGCAAGTGTAAGATGTTGGTTTCTAAAAACCTTCTTTAAAAACATTTTCTCTTAAAAAAATACATTTCTTTCTTTTTTGAGACAGTCTCACTCTGTTGTCCAGGCTGGAGTGCCACGGCCTCAGCCAAGCTCACAGCACCCTCAAACTCCTGGACTCAAGCGATCCTCCTCCCTCAGCCTCCTGAGTAGCAAGGACTACAGGAGTGCACCACCATGCCCAGTGAACTTTTCTATTTTTAGTAGAGAGGAGGTCTTGGTCTTGCTCAGGTTGGTCTCAAACTCCTGACCGCAAGTGATCGTCCTGCCTCAGCCTCCCAAAATGCTAGGATTATAGGCATGAGCCACCACACCTGACCTTTAAAAACTTTTAGAAATATGATTTGATAACTTGACATTTCAGAGGGAAAGTTGATTGTGCCCAAGGTTTTTTTAAAAAGCAGGAAAAAAAAGAGCAGCTATACTGCTTGAAGTGTGCCCTGGGGCCCCCGGAGGAGCAGTCAGTCCTAACCTTATCCGTGTCGCCTTAAGTGAAAAAACATTCACCAGTGTGCAGATTCTTTTCTAACATGCACTATCGACCTGTGTAGCATGGTGTCTTTGCTGGTGCTTTGTCAGGTTTCTTGATGGACTTTACCCATCTTTGTCCTTTACAGAATTCCTCTGAAAGTGACGATAGTTCATGGAGCGTCATTAACCGAAGTGTTACCCACTGGCCTGCTGGAACCATGTGTGTGCACGCACACACAGACACACACACGATGAACACAATTTAACAAGAAGACCACTCACTGACCAAGCTGACTCAACCCTTTCCTGGCACTTTGGTCGTGGTTAGAACTTTGACTTCCATCCCTAAACCTATTCCTCCTCCAGGTTAGTACGTATACCACCACTTACCCAGTTGCTCAAGCTAACTCCAACTAAAGAGTTATCGTCAATTTTTTTTTTTGCAGTTTTTGACCAGGGCTGGGTTTGAACACACCACTTCTGGCATATGGGGCCGGAACCCTACTCCTTTGAGCCACAGGCACCGCCCAAGAGTTATCTTTAATTTATCTCCCACATCCAATCACTCCACATGACTTATCTGCTCTGCCTTCACAATGTATCCTGAATTCAACTAATTTTGTCTCAACGCAAACATCATTTCTTCTCCTGGACCTTTGTTCTCCTAGCCAAGAGTTGCAGAACTTTCACTTGTGTTTTGGTCTGTAAGTGGGACTTAAGGACTGTGGTCCAGATGGAATCCTCCAGTTATATCCCTTAAAAGTTAGAGCGGACGGTTCATTTTAGTTCATTCTTCCCTTCACAGTCCCAAGATGGTACTCTGGGAGGGTCATCTAGGTGTTCACTGCCTACCACTGGTCTGGGGATGGTGCTCTTGTCAAGTCCACCTGCCCCTCCTATCTTGGCTTACGCTTCTCCAACTCTGAACGATTGGAACCCAAACTGGGATATGGCAGAGCAAGCTGGAGTTGGTGGAAGTCTTAGGAGCCAGAGGAAAGAAAACTCCATAGTGCCAAAGATAACAGAAAAAAAAGAAGAAAATCACTGGATTTGTCAAATACAATGTTGTTTCTCTCCCACCTTTTGTGGCAGACTACTCAACATTTTCTGTCTTCCCCGTCTGTAATTCTTCTCCTCTCATGAAGTCTTGAACATGCTCCAATCAGGGTTCTGTGCTGACCATTCTATCAAACTGTTCTTATCAAGATCACTGGTGACCCATGATGCCCAATTCAGTAGTCAATTCTCAATCCTCATCTTGACGTGTAGGTAACATTCAACCCTGCTCTTTGCTTTCTCCTCCTCCAATCACTTTCTTCACTTGGCTGCCATGCCACCTTTGCACCTGGTTCTCCTTTTGTCTGATTGGCTGCTGCTTTTTTAAAGTCTTTTCCTCCTCATTTTTTACAATGTCTTAAAATTGGAGGACCCCGGGGATTCCCTTTGTGATCTCACCTAGTCATGTGGTTTTTAACTGTGATCTTTATGCTGGCTTGCAAATATTTCTCTCCAGCCTTGACTTATATATCCAAATGAACACTAGACATTTTCTCTTGAATGTCTAAAAGGCATTTCAAACTTAGTGTGCCCTGAAACAAATTTCTGATGTTTCCTCCAAAACCTGTCACACATACCATGTTTCTCATCTGGATGACAATTCCATCTTTTCAGTGGTTTAAGCCAAAAACCCTGGATTTATCTTTGACATCCCATTTTATGTCCCACACTACATCTAATCTGTAGCATATCCTGTCACCTCTATCTTCAAGGTATACTCAGAACTGAGAGTCACTAGTAAGTACCACACTGAAGCCATCGTCATCTCGGAAACATTACAGGAATCTTCTAACTGGCTTCCCTTAGAGCAGCCCCAGAGTTTCCCTTTAGAATGCTAAAGTCACACCTGTATTTCTAGAACTCTGGGAGGTCAAAGCAGGCAGGTGGACTGCTTGAGTTCAGGAGTTTGAGACCAGCCTGAGCAGGACCAAGACCCTGTCTCTACTAAAAATAGAAACATTAGCCGGACACGATGGCACACGCCTGTAGTCCCAGGTACTCAGGAGGCTGAGACAGGAGGATCACTTGAGCTCATGCATTTGAGGTTGCTGTGGGCTATGATGCCACAGAACACTACCCAGGATGATAGAGTAAGACTCTGTCTCAAAAAAAAAAAAAAGGCTAAAATCAGACCATATCCTTTCTTAGCTCAAAACCGTTTAATAATATCCCAAATCATTCAGATCCAAGTCATTCAGAGTAAAAGCCAAAATCTATATTTATTTTTTAATTTTTAATTTTTGTCTCACCGCCACCCCACCCCTGCCCCTGAAATCAAAATCTTTAGAATGTCATATGAGGCTCTAAGTAACATCACCCCTCAGGACCCCTTCAACCCCATCTCCTATTCTCTGTTCCTTATTCCTAGTCACTTCATCCATACTGATCCTTACAGTTCCTTGAACATTCCAGACATTCCCACCCTTGCTATTCCCTCTGCCAGGGGCTCAATCATTCCACTCCATTAGGTTTTTGTTTTTTGGGGTTTCTTTGTTTTTTTGTTTTTGTTTTTGTAGAGACAGAGTCTCACTTTATCGCCCTCAGTAGAGTGCCGTGGCTTCACACAGCTCACAGCAACCTCCAACTCCTGGACTTAGGCCACTCTCTTGCCTCAGCCTCCCAAGTAGCTGGTACTACAGGCGCCCACTACAGTGCCCGGCTATTTTTCTGTTTTGCAGTTCGGCCGAGGCCGGGTTTGAACCCGCCACCTTCGGTATATGGGGCCGGCGCCCTACTCGCTGAGCCACAGACGCCGCCCTCCATTAGGTTTTTGATCAAATGTCATCTCTTCAGTCAGGCCTTCCTCAGCCATCCTTTTTAAAATCTGAACCCCACACCCCTTGCCAGCACTCCCCTTCTCTCTTCCCTATTTGAGTTTTCCCCATAACACTAATCACTTGCTAGCATACTGCACGTGTTACCTACTTATTTTGTTCACTGTCTGTCTCCCCCACTAGATTATAAATTCCACTTGGCAAGAGTTTCTACTGAATTGCTTCACTGCTGTGTCCTCAGAGCCTAGAACAGAACCTGGCATGCAGTGGTTCCTCAACAAATATTTTTATTAACTAAATGGCTTAAGTGATTAAGTGACAGATATCATTAACTAGTTAACTGACAACAAATGGTGAAGACAGAAGTGGTTTGAGAAGTGACTGGAAGATGGGGGAATATGAGACTGATCATGAAAGCAACACTATTTTTTCTTTTGAGACAGTGTCTTACAGAGTTGGTAGAGTGCCCTGGCGTCACTGCTCACAGCAACCTGGAACTCTTGGGCTTAAGCGATTCTCTTACCTCAGCCTCCCAAGTAGCTGGGACTACAGGTGCCTGCCACAATGCCCAGCTATTTTTTTGTTGCAGTTGTCATTGTTGTTTAGCTGGCCCAGGATGGGTTTGAACCTGCCAACCTCTGTGCATGTGGCTGGCACTGTAACCACTGTGCTACTGTGCTACGGGCACCAAGCCACTTTTTTTTTTTTTTCTTGAGACAGTCTCATTCTGTTGCCCAGGCTAGAGTGCCATGGCATCAGCCTAGCTCACAGCAACCTCAGACTCCTGGATACAAGCAATCCTCTTGCCTCAGTCTCCTGAGTAGCTGGGACTACAAGGCACCCACCACAATGCCGGACTAATTTTTCTATTTTTAGTAGACACAGGTGTCTCTCTCTTGCTCAGGCTGGTCTTGAACTCCTTAGTTCAAGTGATCTCCTTCCTCGGCCTCCCAGAGTACAGAGATTACAGGCGTGAACCCCTGCACCTGGCCTGACAGCAACAATTTTAAGAAGCTTGGATGAGAAGAGAAAATGAAAGACAAGCCAGGATAATAAGGATGCACAGGGGCTCACAACTGTTAATGCCAGCACTCTGGGACGCAAAGGTGGGTGGATTGCTTGAGCTCAGGAGTTCGAGACCATCCTGAGCAAGATCAAGACCCTGTTTCTAAAAAACAGCCAGGCATTCCCTTCTCTAAAAAAATAGCCAGGCACCTATAGTGTCAGCTATAGGAGACTGAGGCAAGAGAATCTCTTGAGCCCAAGAGTTTGAGGTTGCTGTGAGCTGTGACACCACAGCACTCTATCCAAGGGGACAGAGTGAGACTCTGTCTCAAGAAAAAAAAAAAAATGTCGAAGGAACAAGAAATATTTTGTTTTGGTTTATTTTAAGGCTACTGTCATTAGCACACTGGTAGGGTAAGGAAAAAAGCTGAGGGCAGAAGAAAAGCCTAAATGACCTAAAGAAATAGAAGAGGACGAGATCAGGAACAAGAAAGATTAGTCTTGATCACATGATAGTCACTCCATCTTTTAAACAGGAATCAGCACACTTTGTCTTAAAGGGCAAGACACAGAACATTTTCAGCTTTGCAGACCACACAGTCTCTGTTGCAACTACTAAACTCTTCCACTGTGTCACAAAAGAAGCCATAGACAACACTTAAATGAGTACAGCTGTCTTCCAATAAAAGTTCATTTACAAAAACATCAGCAGGCCGTAGTTTGCCAACCACAACTCTGAGACTACCGGGGAAAAGGTAAGAATGAGCACAAATATAGATAAGTTTGTGAATCGGATGGGTTGATGGGAGACACGGAGACTTATCTAATTACTTCTATTTTCTCTATGAATTAAAGATGAGGTCACCAGCTAAGGGACAAGCAGGCCTAGGTAGGGGTTTTGTGGAGAGTGTTGAGTATTTTACACACCTGCAAGAAAGGAAAGGGGAACAAAAAACTATTACCCCGCTGAGATTAAGCACCAGTACCGAGTTGTGGTCCATCAGCACCAGTCTTGGGAACAAAGGTCAGCCACCTGACAGAATGTCTGAAGAATGGCTGTCCCCCAGCATCTACCTTCGTCTTCTAATAGCACCCTAATTTTCCCATTGAAACATTCAGCCCTCAACCACATGGCTGTGATCTCGTAACCTCACTCACCCTCTCGGCTCTAGAAGTGGCCCTGGCTGGCTTCACCCATCACATAGCTCATCTCCCACACTGGTCACCATAACTGGTTTAGAAACAAAAAGGGACACAATTCAAGCCAAAGAGAATGAATCCCAGGTCAGCTTCAGTAAATACTACTTCTTCCCCTCCGGTGGGGGAAAAGGTAACATCTAGATATGTAGCCACCATTCTGCCACCAAGTAAGATCCGAGGATAAACTCAGGCATGGAAGGCCAAGCAGAGATGGGGATAGAAACAGGATTTGGTGACATCACTGAGTCACCCATCACGTGATGCAAGAGCTACATGGGGCGGCGCCTGTGGCTCAGTGAGTAGGGCACCTGCCCCCTATACCGAGGGTGGCAGGTTCAAACCCAGCCCCAGCCAAACTGCAACAAAAAAATAGCCTGGGCGTTGTGGTGGGCGCCTGTGCTCCTAGCTACTTGGGAGGCTGAGGCAGGAGAATTGCTTAAGCCCAAGAGTTGGAGGTTGCTGTGAGCTGTGATCCCATCGCACTCTACCGAGGGTGACCACGTGAAACTCTGTCTCTGAAAAAAAAAAAAAAAAAAGAGCTACACATGAAATCTTTTATCTATGAGCCATGAAATTCTCCTTTTCCTTTGCGCAAACTTGAGTTTTATTTTCTGTAACTAGCTACAGAAGAGTCCTACTGGACACAGGCTCTATTTTAAACATGTGATCTGAAGATTATCTGCATAGTATATTTGAGAGAGAATACTGGTAATCTGCATTTTTTAACGGGCACTCCATGTGATTCTCTTGCGTATTGCCTTTATTTTTATTTATTTATTTTTTTTTGAGACAAAGTCTCCAGCCGTCGCCTTCAGTAGAGTGCTGTGGTGTCACAGCTCACAAAAACCTCCAACTCTTGGGCTTAAGCGATTCTCTTACCTCAGCCTCCCAAGTAGCTAGGACTACAGGTACCCAGCACAATGCCAGGCTATTTTTTTGTTGCAGTTGTTTAGCTGGCCAGGCCAGGTTCGAACCCGCCATTCTCGGTGTATGTGGCTGTCACCATAACCACTGTGCTACGGGCGCTGAGCCTGCCTATTGCCTTTAAAGATAAGAAAAGTCTGATACGATAAAGGCAGAGCATTCTAAGGGGCTTCAGAGGCTAAAAACTCTAATTAATCCGTTAGTTGAACAAACAAGTATTGAGCACCTTCCCTCTTTGTACCAGTCATTGTTCTTGATGATGGAAAGATAGCAGCAAATAAAACACACACACAAAAATCCTGCCCTTAAGGATCTTATATTTCAGATGGGTGAAATAAAAAGAGGAAGAGAAAACCAGTAAACAAATAAATAATATATCAGATGATGATAAGACAGAGAGAACGCATAAAGCGGGGTCAAGGACCTAGGACAAAGAAGTGGTATTTTACAGAGAGTAGTCAAGGGAATCTTTCTGATAAAGTGTGGTTTTATTGAAGACCTGAGGGAAACAAAGGGGTGGGCTCTATACATATTTGGGGGCAAATTGTTCCAGGTAGAGGAACCATCAATTGCCAACCAGTGTGATATGAGCATCCTTTGAATGATCAAGGAAGATCAGGGAGGCTGGAGGCTTTTGGTCAGCCACCCCCCACCACCTTGGCCGCCTGCCCTTGGCTGTGTTCGACTTCATACCTGTCCTCTCCCCACCATGCAGCTCTCTCGTCCCTGGGCCTGTCATGCGTGTTACAGTCCAGCACCTTCCATGATGTCAGAGCTTTGGAAGTCTCTGAACACCTAAATGCTCTGCTGCACTTGGCCAAGAACCATCTCACGTGCTATTTTTGTCACTTGGTCCCTCTTGTGTGTTCCCACAGAATTCTAACTACACCTCTGTTTGGGGGTGTTCATCATACTAAGGTCTGCACCAAAGGCATCTCAGCCCCTGACTGCTATCCCCACTAGACTGCCATGTCTATTCTTTTATTTTTTTTTGAGACAGAGTCTCACTGTGTCACCCTTTGGTAGAGTGCCATACTACAGGCACACTCCACACCACCGGTTATTTTTTTTTTTCCTTTGGTGGTTGTCATTGTTGTTTAGCAGGCTCAGGCCAGGTTCAAACCCACCAGCCCCAGCGCATGTGGCCAGTGCCCTAACCACTGAGCTACAGGCACTGAGCCATGTCTAACTTCTTTAAACTTCCCCAAACCCATAGTCCCTTGCATGTATTAAATCCTCTTCAAGTTGCTTACGTGAACAAATGAGGCATGTCTGGGGTATGATGAGTGGGCTGAAGCGAAGGACACAAGGGGAAAGTTCTGGGATTTAAAACTAGAAACATTACATAGTTTCCAACATCTGGCTGAGGCATTTGGAATGTTACAACACCAACCTGTGCTCCATTTATAGTAAATACAGAAAATAGTGTTGTTTTTTGTTGTTGTTTTTGAGGCGGGGTTTCTGTTTGTTTTTTGAGACAAAGTCTCAGCCTGTCATCCTGGGTAGAGTGACATGGCATCACAGCTCACAGCAACCTCAAATTCTCAGGCTTAAGCAATGCTGTTGCTTCAGCCTCCCAAGTAGCTAAGACCACAGGCGCCTACCACTATGCCTGGCTAGTTTCTCTTTTTTCTTTTCTTTTCTTTTTTTTTTTTTGAGACAGAGTCTCACTATGTCACCCTCAGTAGAGTGCTGTGACATCACAGCTCACAGCAACCTCTAAGACTTGGGCTTAAGTGATTCTCTTACCTCAGCCACTCAAGTCCTGGGACTACAGGCACCCGCCACAATGCCCGGCTATTTTTTACTACAATTGTCGTTGTTTAGCTGGCCCAGGCTGGGTTCAAATTCACCAGCCACAGTGTATGTGGCCGGCTCCGCAACCATTGAGCTACAGATGCTGAGCCTAGTTTTTCTATTTTTGGTAGAGATGGGATTTCACTCTTGGTCAGGCTGGTCTCGAACTCCTGAGCTCAAGAAATCCACCCTCCTCAGCCTCCCAGAGTGCCAGGATTACAGGCATGAGCTACCATGCCCAGCCAATAGTGCTAGTTTTTAAAGCTACTCATCTGTTATTTCCTCTGCTAAAAATCGGATGCTCTTTTTTTTCAATGCCAACACAGATGAGTAGCTTTCAAAAAATAGGGTTGTTTTGAAAGCTACTCATTTGTGTGTTGGCATTGAAAGAAACAGCACTCAGATTTTTAGCAGAGGAAATAAAAAGAAAAAATGCTCTTGTACATTTTACCCTCATTAATTTCAAATTCAGACACTATTGAGGCAAAATTGAAAATATTGATCTTGGAGCTAGTTTCCAAACCACTCTAAACCTTACCTTTGGTCTGAAAAATGGAGATGATACTAGTATTTACACCTTGGGTTGGGAAATGAAATGACATGTTATGCTAATAAAAGACTTAGCTTGGGCACAGGATCAGATAGCTGAGGGCTCAGTAAATGGGAGCTACTATTCTACATTGTAGTGAAGTATTGGTTTATCTAGCTACCGATTCTACAACTTTCTTTTGAAAGTGAATCAGGTAAAAATTCGGTAGATATAACAGCTGAATTAAAAATAGGTTGTATATCCTACTTTTCCCTATAGAATAATGGTCTATGCAAAGACTGTAAAGCTTAAGCGTTGTGAAATATACTTCCAAAGACATAATTTTTTTTTTTTTTGAGACAGAGTCTCACTATGGTGCCCTTGGTGGAGTGCGTGGCATCACAGCTCACAGCAACCTCAAACTTTTGAGTTCAAGCGATTCTCTTGCCTCAGCCTCCCAAGTAGCTGGGACTACAGGCGCCCACCACAACGCCCAGCTAGTTTTTGGTTGTAGTTGTCGTTGTTTGGCAGGCCCCGGGCTGAGTCTGAACCCACCAGCTCCGGTGTATGTGGCTGGCGCCCTAGCCACTGGGCTACAGGCACCCAGCCAACATACAGAATTTTGGATAGAAATTATAACTCAAGATGTTACTTCTCTAATTAAATGATGACTACACTAGACTTAATTAAGCCTCTACTTGCCTCTAATGAGAAAAGGTAAGAATAGAAAATTCTATCTAAAGTAAGCCTGAGTCTGGGTCAGGAGCCGTGGTTCACGCCTAAAATCCTAGCACTCTAAGAGGCCGAAGCAGGTGGACTACTTGAGCCCAGGAGTTCAAGACCAGCCTCAGCAACAAAGTGAAAGTTCAGGCTCTTAAAACATTTTCAACAAATATAAATAATTCATTTAAAAAAGAAACGTTGTGAAAAATAGAAGCGGGACTTGACAGAGAAAAATTAGAAACAAATTGGTACCAAATTGGTCTTCTGAAAGAAAGTTCCACTCCTGTCCCCTTACCCTATTCTTCCTTCTTATTCCAGTGTCTCTGTGCTCTACAGTCCTGCTAAACCCTGAGCCCAAGAACAGAGTGCCCAGTGTAGGACAGTGGTTATTCAGATAAGCCTCGCTGTCAGCTGACCTGTGTTCAAATCCCAGTTAAGCTGCTTTCTTATCAGCTGTGTAATTCAATCCAACCTGCATTTCTTAATGTAAACTTCACTTTTGTTCTCTGTAAAATGAGAATAAATAAAGGCACTGTTGTGCAGATGAAGGGAGAGAGTGCATTTAAGGCAGCCCACGCTGTGCCTAGCAATTAGTCAGTAAACAGTAGTAGCTGTTATCACTATTATCATTCTGTCTGGATGATAACTAGTGTCAAGCAGGGTTTGCAGGCAGTGTCAAAGGACATTTCTGGAAACAGACTGAATAACAGCAAACCTTCTGCAAGCCTTTCTAAAAAGTTTAAAACATAGAGCCACACTATGGATCTAAACTATTGACTGGCTTTGAATTTTTGAGTTTATTTAATCTATCTGTGACTTTCAAAAGATAAGAGAAACAAAACAGACAAGCAAAAACCCCTCCAGGCAGCCATCTATGACTCCAGGAATTCAGAGAGGTTGTTAATGAGACAGTGTCTGTGAGACTTACTCAACTATATGAGAGGAAGATGATATACCAGTTTGGGTAACAAGCAAGAAAAAGGATGCTAACCCACAGAAATACGTATCTTCACCTGTCAGCCTACCCTTTAGTTAAGAAGAGAGAGAGAGAGAGAAAGAAAGAAAGTCAACATCTTTCACATGTAACCCAATAGATAATGTTACTGCCCAGCGTACAATGGTCTTTTCACTTACTGTCAGCCAAGCAGATAAAAATTCCGGCTAAATGAGTTAGCCTTTCTAAAAATGATTTGGGGCCCACACCCACACACACCTCACGATGTAAAAATAACACCGCCAAATCTATGGGAGCACACACATGTATTTATAAGAGCACGTTATTTCAGAAATTTACTGGGACCAAAACAACACTTACTCCAGACTAACCTGTGATTTGTGGGGCCCATACTTCCTCTTCTTCATAAGTATATCCACCTGGGCTATAAGGACCCCACATGTTCTGAATTACCTTTTCATTCTTCTGGGTGGCATCAGCCTGTGGTAGTCAGGTGAGAAGACAGAAGAATTCTGCCCTATGGCATGGGCAGACATGGTGTTGGATTTCCTCCTATCAGTTAGATTATAGGGTTAAGGAACTAGATCAAATTACAGCCTAGGAGGGCCCAGACACTGTAATGCAAGGCAAGGTGTAGATGACAGCGGACTGCGGCTTTGCCTTCAGAAAACACCAAACTTGGATGAAAAGCACAATCAGGCCATAAAATTCTGGTCCAAAACTGCCCAGAGGCTCTTAGTAAAGTGCAAGCATGAAATGATGAAAAGTAAAGTCATAATAAGAAAAGGTAAACCGGGGGAAGCTGAATGCACCGGCGCCTACTAGCTTGCTTCTGCTGTCCGCAGTACTGTGCTTTGGGATAATTCTGTTTGATTGGTCAGATTAATGTTCCAGCTGCACAATCATATGGGAGAACCATTAATCATATAAACTTGATCTGGATGTTTTAAAATGTAAAATTCTCTTTTCCCGAATTTGGGTTAAATTATACACCATTATGTCAACCTGTCTTTCCTCTTGGGCTTCCAACATAAATAGTGTGTCACCGAAGTCATTTCTAATGAGCTAAGGAATAGATGAAAGGTAGCCTGGCAACTGAGTTAAAAATGAGAGTTAGAGAACAGTAGTGGGTGGTGGAGAAGGAGGAGTTAGATTTCTTGGGTGAAACTCCCCACTCTGGCACTTACTATTGTATCAGTGAGATCTTGGGCAAACTACACCTATTTCTCTGTCTCTAAAATAGAGCTAACATCATGTCCACCTTGTAGGGGTTTTTTGTTTGTTTGTTTGAGACAGAGTCTCAAGCTGTTGCCCTGGGTAGAGTGCTGTGGCGTCACTGCCCAGAGCAACCTCAAACTCTTGGTCTTAAGTGATTCTCTTGCCTCAGCCTCCCAAGTAGCTGGGACTACAGGTGCCTGCCACAATGCCTGGCTATTTTGGTTGTAGTTGTCATTGTTGTTTGGCAGGCCTGGGCTGGATTTGAACCCACCAGCTCCAGTGTATGTGCCCGGCACCCTAGCCGCTTGAGCTACAGGAGCCGAGTTCACCTTGTAGGTTTTTAATGATTAAATGAGATAGTCAATATATTTGCCATAATGCCTAGCATGTAGTTAGTGCTCAATAAATATAAGTAATAATGATAGTGGCAGGGTGCAGTGGCTCACACCTATAATTCTAACACTCTGGGAGGCTGAATCCTATGGAGTTCGGACAGCAAGAGCACAACTCTGTCTCTACCAAAAATAGAAAAACTAGCCAGGCTGGGTGCCACATGCCTATAGTCTCAGCTACTTGGGAGGCTGAGGCAAGAGGAGTGCTTGAACCCAGGAGTTTGAGGTTGCTGTGAGCTATAATGCCAGGGTACTGTACCCAGGATGACCAAGTGAGATTCTGTCCCAATAAAGCAACAATAATAATAATGTTTTAATGTGTAACTATAACCTATTAACTAAGATTTTATTGAGAATTTAATTGAGACAGCATTGATATTCATTAGTGAAGTTGGTCTATCATTCTCCTTTTTAGTTGCATCCTTTCCAGGTTATGGTATCAGGGTGATGTTTGCTCCAAAGAACATGTTGGGGAAGGTTCCTTCCTTCTCAATGTTTTGGAATAGGTTCTGCAGTGTAAGTACAAGCTTTTTGAAAGTTTGATAGAATTCTGTTGTGAAGTCTTCTGGCTTTTTTTCTTGAAAGCTTTTTTTTTTATTATTTCTTCAGTGCTTGATATTGATCTATTCCAGAGATCTATTTCTTCCTGGTTAAGTCTAAGGAGATGGTGTGATTCCAAGTATAAGTCTGTTTCCTCCCACTGTCAAATTTCTGGATGTAGAGTTTCTTGTAGTAGTCAGAGATAACCTCTTGTATTTCTGTGGTATCTGTTATTTCCCCCTTTTTTGCATCTGATTGAGGTTATTACAGATTTTACTTTTCTGTTCATAGACAATCTAATACACATACACATAAGAGAAAAACTCAATTCAATTCAAGTCTAAGGGAGAGGACTGAGGGAGGGAGGAAACGAAGGCAGGAGGGGGATGGGTATGCTCCCACTTAAAGGGCACAATGTACAGGTATGTGGCATACCTCTTGGGTACAGGACACAACTACAAGAGGAACTGTACCTAACAAATGCAAACATTGCAACCTAGTTGTTTATACCCTCTCATTAACCTGAAATTTTTTTTAAAAAGACTATAACTAATAGAAAATATTAAATAATAATAATAGCTACCAGGCTAACATTCATGATGGTTGCTCTCTCAGGAACATTATGATAGGAACATATAGGCCAGGCACGGTGGCTCACGCCTGTAATCTTAACACTCTGGGAGGCCAAGGTGGGTGGTTAGCTTGAGCTCACTCGTTTAAGACCAGCCTGAGCAGTAAGTGAGACCCTATCTCTACTAAAAATAGAAAACACTGAGGCAAGAGGATTGCTGGAGCCCAGGAGTTTGAGGTTGCTGTGAGCTATGATGCCACAGTACTCCACCCAGGGTGACAGCTTGAGACCGTCTCAAAAAAAAAAGATTGACATACACAGGCCATAAAGCATGGCCACCGTGTATACTAGCCAGGGCTTCTCAATCTCTGTACGGTTGCCTTTTGGGCTCAAAAATTCTTCATCATGGGGAACTCCACTGTACATTACAAGATGCTCAGCAGTGTCCCTGACTTCTTACTGCTATATAGCACCTTCACAGTGATGACGTCCGAAAATGTGTGTGAGACATTGATGAATGTCTCACAGAACAGTGAACATCACCCCCGTTTAAGAACTACTTGGAGACTCATCGATGGCTGCCATCATCTTTGTCATATTACTCTTGCCTAAATGTCCCATCAACTATGTCCACCATGTAATTAAATGACGGATCAATCACATCCAATAAAGCTGACTTAAAATGACTTCTTTCCTTGCTGTAAATTCAACTCTGGGAAGAGAGACAGTTTCTGTCACGTTTACCTCCGTGATCTCAGTGCCTGGCACACAATGGATAAGGAATGAATGATGATTGAATGAATAAGAGAATTAACACCTTTGAGCTTTTTAATTTATATATAAATAAATAATATATATAATAATATATATAATAAATATATATATTTTTTATTTTTTGAGACAGAGCCTCAAGCTGTCACCCTGGGTAGAGTACTGTGGCATCACAGTACTCTCCAACTCAGAGCAACCTCCAATTCCTGGGCTCAAGCGAGTCTCCTGCCTCCCCCTCCCAAGTAGCTGGGACTACAGGCGCCCACCACAACGCCCAGCCATTTTTTAGTTGCAGCTGTCATTGTTGTTTGGTGGGCCCATGCTGGATTTGAACCACCAACTCTGGTGTAGGTGGCTGGCACCTTAGCCGCTTGAGCTACAGGTGCTGAGCCTTTTTTATTTTTTTAAACAATTCTGAGTAGCATTTAGATTTCCTCAGTCTTTGACTCTAGGCAACACATAAAGGAAATAAAGACTGATATCTTTCTCTCTCTCTCTCTCTCTCTCTCTCTCTCTCTCTCTCTCTCTCTCTCACACACACACACACACACACACACACACATATTCTTACATACCATAAGGAAATAACCATAAGGAAACAGGGCCAGCTGCACCCAGCTCCAAGCCAACTCAAGCTCTAGTTATCAGGGGAAGGCTGGAACACTACTTCCACAGAGCTTTAGGGCATGGAGACACAGGCTGAGCACTGGTCATCTGCAGGATTAAGCACCAACGACCTAGCTGGAGAAGTGGTCCATGTCGTCAGTAAGCAAACCCTGGGATGAGAGGGGCAGAACCAGCACAGTGACAGAGCAGGGCAGAGACCAGAGGTCAGATGTGGAAGCAGTCCAGGAAAATCCCACAGAAAGCAGATGGGCGCCTGACGAGGTATTAGTATGTTGCAAACAACTTGAGATATGGTCATCCGAAGGGCCCAAGTTGGAATGAGACCCAGACTCTGTCATCTCTTGTTTGAAGTAACCCTGACAGTTTGGGGGTAGGTTGTTGGTTTTTTGTTTGTTTTTGAGACAGTCTTACTCTGTTGTCATAGCTCACAGCAACCTCAAACCCTTGGGCTCAAGCGATCCTCTTGCCTCAGCCTCCCAAGTAGCTGAGACTACAGACACCAGCCACAATACCCACCTATGTCTTTTTTTCTATTTTTAGTAGAGACAGTGTCTCGCTCTTGCTCAGGCTGGTCTCAAACTCCTGAACTCAAGCAATCCACCCACCTCGGCCTCCCAAAATGCTAAGATTACAGGCATGAACCATCACGCTTGGCTTCCATTAATTTTTTTTTTTTTTTTTGAGACAGCGCCTCAAGCTGTCACCCTGGATAGAGTGCTGTGGCATCACAGCTCACTGCAACCTCCAATTCCTGGGCTCAAGCGAGTCTCCTGCCTCCGCCTCCTAAGTAGCTGGGACTACAGGCGCCCGCCACAAAGCCCGGCCATTTTTTGGTTGCAGCCGTCGTTGTTTGGCGGGCCTGGGCTGGATTTGAACCCACCAGCTCAGGTGTATTTGGCTGGCTCCTTAGCTCGTTGAGCCACAGGCGCCGAGCCAGTTTCCATACACTTTCTCTTCATCCAGGTCAATGATAAACATGGTGAACAAAACTTTTCCTTAGAAACAACTATAATTTCCCCAGTGGCCCATTAAATAAAGATATTAATTATATAGAGATCAACCTAAATACACTAGGAAATACAACAGGAATCATGAAGTTCAGCAAGAAGAATTATCACGTGAACATCATTTCAACTATTTTCATATGAACACAAAAATGATGCAACTGTATTAGGTGATTACATGATGTTTCCAAAGCACACAAAAGGATTCTTAAATCCCTAGTTATTTGCTACTGAGATAGAAATTGGTAAACAAATACACAGCTCTCTCATGTCAAGTCGGTTATACTCACCCAATGCACAAGTTAACCATTTACTCAATTTTTTTTTTTTTAAACAGTCTCACTACGTCACCCTCTGTAGGGTGCTGTAATGTCATAGTTCACAGCAACTTCAAACTCTTGGGCTCAAGCTATCCTCTTGCCTCAGCCTCCTGAGTAGCTGGGACTACAGGCGCCTGCCACAATACCTGGCTATTTTTAGAGACAAGGTCTCACTCCTGCTCAGGCTGGTCTCGAACCCATGAGCTTAGGCAATCCACCTGCTTCAGCCTCCCAAGTGCTAGAATTATAGGCGTAAGCCACCACGCCCAGCTTTATTCTAGTTCTTATTTCTCTGGGTCTGATTTTTAATTCCTTATTTGTAGCTTACTATCTTATGAACTGTGCTTATTAGGTCACTAAAAATCTTTGTGAAATGAGGCAAAGTATGAATAAAAACTGAGTAAGACAATGATCAAAATTGTATATTACATAAATGACATTGTAAAACAAGAGGCAGGATCAGCCTTAGTAATTAGTCAAATAGTATAATGGAAAAGACAAGCTTCAGAGAGATCACAAACAACAGTAATGTTTTTGTTGTTTGGAAGGCTTTTTGAGGTTTAGAATTTCTGATAAAAACAGAGAACCCCCTTTGAGGGTTAATAATTTAAGGCTTTAGGCTCGGCGCCTGTGGCTCAAGCGGCTAAGGCGCCAGCCACGTACACCTGAGCTGGCGGGTTCGAATCCAGCCCTGGCCGCCAAACAACAATGACGGCTGCAACCAAAAAATGGCCGGGCGTTGTGGCGGGCACCTGTAGTCCCAGCTACTTGGGAGGCAGAGGCAAGAGACTCACTTGAGTCCAGGAATTGGAGGTTGCTGTGAGCTGTGATGCCACAGCACTCTATCCAGGGTGACAGCTTGAGGCTCTGTCTCAAAAAAAAAAATAATAATAATTTAAGGCTTTATCAATTTGCAGCTAATGGAAGACTAATTCACATATATGTAGGATTATGTACAGGAAAGGATGCTAAAAAGAAAAGATACAGAAAGAGAAGGCAAGTGTGTCAAGGATCAATCTCACTGTGCAATTTATTTTTATTTCTATTTTTTGAGACAGGGTCTCAATTGGTCACATTGGTAGAGTGCTGTAGCATCTTAGCTCACAGCAACTTCAAACTCTTAGGTTCAAACGATCCTCTTGCCTCAGCCTCCCAAGTAGCTGGAACTACAGGCCCCCACCACACACAGCCCAGCACAGCCCAGCTACCTTTTTTGTTTGTTTGTTTGTTTAGAGATAGAGTCTCACTCTGTCGTCCTCAATAGAGTACTGTGACATCACAGCTCACAGCAACCTCCAGCTCTTGGGCTTAGGCAATTCTCTTGCCTCAGCCTCCCGAGTAGTTGGGACTACAGGCACCCGCCACAGTGCCTGGCTATTTTTCGTTGCAGTTTGGCCGGGGGCCAGGTTCCAGACCGCCACCCTCAGTATATGAGGCTGGCGCCCTACTCACTGAGCCACAGGCACCGCCCAAATATTCCCTCTCTTAATCCTTTCTCATTTGTTTATTCGGTTCCAACTTAGGAAGTTTGGGGGGAACATCAATATAATAGCACATATGAGCTGTGAGCACAGCTCACAGATAATAGCACATACAAAATAGCATATTTACATGTATATATAATATGACAACATTTCATGTTCCTACTACACAATTTAAGTCATAGAACATCACTAACACATTGGAAATCTACTCTGTATCTTTTCTTGGCTCATGTGTGTTTTTTTGTTTTTTGTTTTTTGTAGAGACTCTCACTTTATCCCCCTCAGTAAAGTGCTGTGGCATCACACAGCTCACAGCAACCTCCAACTCTTGGGCTTAGGCGATTCTCTTGCCTCAGTCTCCCAGGTAGCTGGGACTACAGGCACCCGCCACAACACCTGGCTATTTTTTGTTGCAGTTTTGGCCGGGGCTGGGTTTGAACCCGCCACCCTCAGTATATGAGGCCAGCACCCTACTCACTGAGCCACAGGCGCCACCTTTGGCTCATGTGTTCTGATGCTCTGTTTTTAGGAGGAAACATATTTAGAATTATTATATTTCTTGGCAAATTAATCCCTATATCATTATGTATGTCCCCATTTATTCCTGATAGCTTTCCTTGCTTTGCAATCTGCTCTGTCCAAAATTAACATAGCTATTCCTGCTTTCTTTTGATACTGCTAACATGGTATATCTTTGTCCATCCATTTATTTTTTAATTTATCTGGGTTTCTTGTGGACAACATATAGTTGGAACTTTGTTTTTTATCCATTCTGACAATCTCTTTTAATTGGTGCATTTAGACCATAGATTTTCAGAATGATTACTAATATAGTTGGATTATCTGCCATATTTGTTACTGGTTTCTACTTGCTGCCTTTTTTCATACTTCTTAATTCTGTCTTCCAGTCATTTTCTGCCTTTTGTAGTTTTAATAGAGTATTTATATGATTCTCTTTTCTTTTCTTTCTTCTTGTCCTTTGTGACTGCTTGTCCTTCCTTCCCAGAGTAATCATTTTCCTAAATATTGAATTCTTCCACTGTCTTCAAATCAATTTATTGCACCCCAATAAAAAAAATTATAATTTTACATGTTTTTGAAATTTTCATGAAGGGAATTACACTGACTATATGTTTCTGTGATTCAAAATGAAAAGTTGTTTTGATATTCACCCACATTCACCCCAGTAGTAATTCATTGATCATTCCTTTCCACTGCTGTATAATATCCATTTATAACACCACCATTCTCCTATTGATGCACATTTGCTTTTGTTTGTTTGTTTGAGTCAGAGCCTCAAGCTGTCACCCTGGGTAGAGTGCTGTGGCGTCACACAGCTCACAGAAACCTCCAAGTCCTGGGCTCAAGTGAGTCTCCTGCCTCCACCTCCCAAGTAGCTGGGACTACAGGCGCCCGCCACAATGTCTGGCGATTTTTTTTTTTCTTTTTTTTGGTTGCAGCCATCATTGTTGTTTGGTGGGCCTGGGCTGGATTCGAACCCGCCAGCTCAGGTGTATATGGCTGGCGCCTTAGCAGCTTGAGCCACAGGCGCCAAGCCATGTTGATGCACATTTGAATTGTTTGCAGTTCGGGGCTATTTCTAGTAACTCCTATAAACATTCTTTTCCACATACCCTGATGCACGTATACCATAATCTATAAGCAGTATGGACTCTATATATGGAGAGGATTCTGAGATACAGGATATGTACATCTTCACATTTGCTCAGTAATATCAACCTTTGCTCCACAGTGGTAAACTAATTTACATTTCCACCAGCAGAAAATGACAGTACTTGTTCCAAATCCTTGAAAAACCTTTAAATTTCAAAATTTTTGCCACCCTCTGGTAAGTGCAGTGTGATATCCCGTTGGGATTTTCCTTGCATTTACACGCAATAATGTGATCGAGCACTTTTCCATATCTATTTGAAGTAGCGTTATGGCTGCCTCATACTAGTGTTTGCAGTCTTTCAGTTATAAGTATTTTCTAATTTATATTCTGATTTCCTCTTTAAACCACACATTAATTTGTGGATATACAGCATTTTAAAAGTGTCTTTTTTATTTATAAATTTCTAATTTTAATGCATTGATGTCCGTGAATGTGTTCTGTTGGTATTAATTCCTTGAAAACTTTTAAGAATTTGTTCTCTAGACAAGAACATGGTCAATTTCTTTATATGTCCATATTTGCTTGAAAAGAATGAATATTTCCTAGTGATTATAGGAAATCAGTTGAATAAACTTATTTTAGTTTCCATCATCTTCTAGGTCTTTCCTGGGATTGACCACATGCTTTTCAGAGGCTCTTTGAGCCTCAGAAACACAAAGATAAGGGCTGCAGCTAAATCCATCATTTTGGCTGACATCTGCCTTAAAGTAAAACCATTAGCAGAATGGGCATGCATCAGAATTAGCTTCTGAAGAGAAAGTAGGATTAAGTAGAATTCAGAGTGCAGTAAATGTAGTAAAAAGGGGGTGAAAAGAGGAAGAAAATTAACTTCTCTTTTCTTATAATTTTGTCTAACCACAGCCCCCAAATTTTCCATTTGCTTATGCTTTCCTGTTGCTAGTTAATCTGAAAACTGATCGTTAAAATCATCCATTCTTATCTATGCCATTTGGCAAATATGCCTCCCTTCCCACATGACAGTTCACTGGAGTTTTTCTGCAGACTCCGCACCAACCCATTATCAGGACTAACTTGTATTCAATCGCATCAGTGTTTTTCTGTATCTCTAATTACTGTTTATTCCTTACCACAAACTGGAGAGAAAGCAATCTTCCTCCTCCATGGTAAGGCAATTCCATCTTCTCCCTCAGCTGTTGTAAGGCCTGATCTTGCCTGTTGTTAATTCTCTTGCATCTTTATTCTCACCATTTGGACTGACTTCTCCTCTTCAGCCTGCAAACAAACTAACCTAATTGTCACTACTGAGGGTAGGGAGGGGCCTTTCCCCTGAATCCACCATCCCGAGAGACTTCCCTCAATGATTCAAGTACAGGGGACCATCTAAGGAAAATGCCCCAGGGATTCCAAGGTAAATCCTCCTTTGAGTGGGCATTCCTTCCTAGCACCAGGGGAATTCTTTGGGTATTTTCTCCTTAGAGAAGAGGACACAATACTTAACACCTGACAGGGCCCCCGACAATCCACCTCTAGCACTTCAGTATTCCACGGTGTTACTGAAAGTTTGGTTCTTGTACCTGCAGATGAAATCAGTGAGAACAAAGAAGGGGGACAAGTGGTTTGAGGAAAAAGAAAGAGAAGTTTATTAATTTGCTGGGCAGTAGACTAGCCAGCTGTGGCAGCAAAGCACAAAACTCAGGGGGACCTGAGTCCTTAGATTGTAATTTGTGTTGTCTAAACCCTCTAGGTGTTGAGTTGGTGTGATTTCCCAAACTTGCCAGTAGGAAGAACCATCTAGGACAGTTCTTAATGGAATAGATACCCAGGCCTTTCCCCTGGGGGGCTGATTCAGTGTACTTGAGTGTGGTTCAGGAGTCTCATTTTAACCAGCCCCCTGGATGTTTTATCAGGTATGCAAGTTTAGGGAAGGCTGGTGCCATTCATTCTGATGTTACTGAGTGCCCAAGGTTTGATGGCTCAAGGAAGTCACAGTCTAGTCACTAAACAGAAATGTAAATGCAGGGCGGCACCTGTGGCTCAGTGAGTAAGGCACCAACCCCACATACCAAGAGTGGCGGGTTAGAACCCAGCCCCAGCTAAACTGCAACGAAGAAATAGCTGGGTGTTGTGGCGGGCGCCTGTAGTCCCAGCTACTAGGGAGGCTGAGGTAAGAGAATCACCTAAGCCCAAGAGCCAGAGGTTGCTGTGAGCTGTGACGCCACAGCACTCTACCAAGGGTGACAAAGTGAGACTCTGTCTCAAAAAAAAAAAAAAATCAGAACAAAATAGAGACATTAGATAAATAGGAACAAAAGAAATTTACCACTGAGAAATCATCACTAGAGAACATTTCAAGAAGGGAAATGACCCCAAAAAGGAAAGTTTAAAATTTAAGAAAACATTAAGTAATTCAAGAGTGATGCACTAAGGTGCGTGAAGACCACACAGGGTCCAGCCAGACAGGATCACTTCGGGGGTAAGCTCTACCTTTTTGCTGGGACACACCTCTACTGACGTGTTGAGTCTCGCATTCTCTGGGACTTTACTCTAAGCTTCCCATTGCTCGTGTCATTTTTCCTTTCTCCTGCCACTGCGTTGGTTGCTCAAATGAAGAACTTGACTTTCTGCTCTTCAAGAGGCCATATGGTAGCCTCAGGCCACAGGTAACCCAAACCCTCTGCAGTGTTGCCAGGACACTTTGGTTTTGCTATAATTTCTTGATACTCTTTTTTTTTTTTTTCCTTTCCAGATGCCATGTGCGACTTACTGCCCCTACTGGTCCTCCCAGTCTTTGGTTCTGCCTTTTTCTCCCTCACACACCCATCAGATGTGACTTCCAGAGGAACTACTGAATTGGGGGAGGCATAAGAGGGTTTAAGATGTGTGAAAAATAATGAGTAGGGTATTTTAAGACATAGTTCAAATAATACAGGACCTTCTGTTTATATCTTTGCACTTGGCAAATTTGGTCATATGACATTATCTCATTTGATGTCATATGAAATGGTAGATATTATCCCTATTACAGGACTCAGTGAGATAAAGTGACCCGCCTGTGATTACAAAGTTAGAAAGTGGCAGAGCCCCAGGACTGTATACCTCATGTATTCTCTCTGGTTTCTAATCAAATGCTCTTTCCACCAGTACCATCTTGCTTCTGTTTTAGTAACTAGTTTTCAAATTGTTTTTTTCTCTATTTTTTTTTTTGTAGAGACAGAGTCTCATTTTATCGCCCTCAATAGAGTGCGGTGGCATCACGGCTCACAGCAACCTCCAACTCCTGGGCTTAGGCGATTCTCTTGCCTCAGCCTCCTGAGTAGCTGAGACTATAGGTGCTCGCCACAATGCCTAGCTATTTTTTTTGTTGTTGCAGTTTGGCCAGGGCTAGGTTTGAACCCGCCACCCTCTGTATATGGGACACTGAGACACAGGTGCCGTCCTGGTTTCCGAATGTTAAAGAGCAACACTTTTTTTTTTTTTTTTTTGAGACAGAGCCTCAAGCTGTCACCCTGGGTAGAGTGCTATGGCATCACAGCTCACAGCAACCTCCAACTCCTGGGCTTTAAGCGATTCTCTTGCCTCAGCCTCCCAAGTAGCTGGGACTACAGGTGCCCGCCACAACGCCTGGCTATTTTTGGTTGTAGTTGTCATTGTTGTTTGGCAGGCCCAGGCTGGATTCGAACCCTTCTCTCTCGTGGTTGTGGGTGCGCCTTAGCTGCTTGAGCTGTAGGCGCTGAGCCAAGAGCAACACTTTTTAATCAACTAGTAAGAAGCATATGGAATTCGTGTATTTTTGGTATTCTTGCCAATTCTTGCCAGTATTGATGGATTTATTTAAATGTTTTTCCCAGCTCAGTGCCTGTAGCTCAGCAGCTAGGGTAGCAGCCACATACACCGGAGCAGGTGGGTTTGAACCTGGCCCGGGGCCTGTCAAACAACAATGACAACAACAACAACAAAATAGCCGGGTGTTGTGGCAGGCACCTGCAGTCCCAACTACTTGGGAGGCTGAGGCAAGAGAATTGTTTAAGCCCAAGAGTTAGAGGTTGCTGTGAGCTGTGATGCGACCACACTCAGCCAAGGGTGACATAGTAAGACTCTGTCTCAAAAACAAAAACAAAAAAAAGTTTTCCCCATAAATTTATTTTGCTTTCTCCTTTCCTAACTCCTCCAATTGCTTAGCACCTCCTACCTTTCTTCCCCATAAATATCGTGAAGTCTGGGCCTGAATTTATATAAATCTTAAATTGGTGGTGTCTATACTAATCTGATTTCCTATACTGGGAATGTTATTTATACCTTCGATATTTGCTGATATTATCCTCTCTGTGTATTTTAGAGGTTCAAAGCTATTTCTTCTGAGAAACAGCTGCAGTATGTGCAAGCTGTTGTGGATATCTTCACTTGAATTTTGATGCTACGCTTTGCCTGGTTTTTGAAGAGGCAGGTAAACCCCATTAATACAGTTTGAAACCTAAGCAAGCATTATACTGTAGATCTCTCCAACCTCCTCAGGGCAGACCAGTGCCTGCTGGTGGCCTGTTAGGAGCTAGGCTGCAGTGCAGGAGGTGAGTGACAAGCCAAGAACTCTTGCTTCCTGTGCAACGTTTGATTCTCACAGGACACCCCACCCCGCTAGCCCTGCTGTAAACTGTGCATACGAGGGATCTAGGTTGCTCGCTTCTTAGGAGAATCTGATGCTTGGGGATTAGAGAATTAGATTTGAGAATCTAATCCCTGGGGAGATGGGATCACCATCTTCCCTTCCCCCTTCTGTAGAAAAATTGTCTTCCATAAAATGAGTCCCTGGTGCCAGAAAGGTTTGGGGAACGCATCTATAGATGACATTGGATCATGGCACATTGCTGTCTTGTTGATGTAAATGCTGCAGACTACAAAGTTTGTAACTGCCCTTAGGTCATGTGCAGGCAGTCCCCAAGTTACAAACATCTGACTTATGTACAACTCACACTTTTGAACAGAGGCTATTATAGGTAATAGATAAATATACCTTTTCCAACTTACATACAAATTCATCTTAAAAGCAAACTTATTTTGTTCATAACTTGGGGACTGCCTGTATGTATATATGTTTTACCTGTAAGCTCCTATCCATACAGCTAGTAGAATATGTCACAGTCAAGAGACGTTGCTTTATGAACCAGCTGATTTATTTCGTTCATTGTTCATTTATTTTGCTCACATGCTTTAGAAGAATTTTTTTTTTTATGGCCAAATTTTAGATACCTTAGAACACAGAAATATGTGTATTTCCTGCCCTGTTCTATCATTTGAAGGCCAGATTTCATCAAAACAAATGAATCACTGTTTTTCCTTCCTTCATCATCCCCTAATTGGTTTCCAAAATAAAATGATTAGTCGCTACGTTTCTCAACTGCGTTGTTTTGATTACAGTCTTACTGGCTGTACTAGTGATACATTGGGAAATACTTTCATAACTGGTGACCATTGTTGCCACTAGGAAGTCTTTGGAGGAGCAAGCTCTTCCTTGTGCTTTTGTTATAAAGTTAAGGAAAACAATTTTCTTTTTACTTACTTATTTATTTTTGAGACAGAGTCTCACTTTATCGCCCTCGGTAGAGTGCTGTGCTGTTACATCCCACAGCAACCTCAAACTCTTGGGCTCAAGCGATTCTCTTGCCTCAGCCTCCCAAGTAGCTGGGAGTACAGGTGCCCGCCATGCCTGGTTATTTTTAGAGATGGAGGTGGGGGGGTCTCGTTCTGGCTCAGGCTGGTCTCGAACTCATGAGTCACGTGATCCACCCACCTTGGCCTCCCAGAGTGCTAGGATTACATGCGTGACCCACCGTGCCCGGCCTCAGGGAAAACAATTTTAAATAATGAGACCTTAATAATTTAGCCTCCACTTTCCTTGAGATTTGTGTGAGTCTTCAGATAAGAAAAAGACGTCATTTTAGAGTTCCTCTTCCCGTGGGGACAGTGTTGCTCAGCTGACTTCCTGGCGGAATATACCAATTATTCCCAGCTGCAGGGCCCATTTTTCTAATACCATTAAAGGCACACTGTACATGGTGAATTAACCTCCCTTTCACTGCCCTTGACTCTCTAAACAGCTCTTTAGCACGTTGTTTGATGAGGGGTAAGGAAGCATAGAGCTGGTTGGCCTGGTTGGCAGTGACCCAAGTGGTCTCTTGGCTGCAGTTGGACCTTCTGTCCATTGGTGAACTGCTCTTTGCCTTGAGGTCCTGTAGCTGGTCTGTCACTATTCCTTCATAGCAACAGGAAGGAATCATTATCCTGATATTATGAAGTGGGTGGTTTTAGAACTCCACTTCAGATGGCATTGACCCTTAATACAGCTGGTTTCACTTACCATGTACTGTTTAAACAAATCCTGTTCCTGGAAATGGTTTTAGAATAGTCCGTTCCTTGTAGCTTTTCATTTGCTCTTATTATTAAAAGTGTTTTCCCAACAATGCCGTGAGTGAGCAAGACAGATTAGAAAATTCTGCTTGTAGTAGTTGTACTTATGAATTGTGTTGTACACAGATACATGTATTGCTTATCCTATTTAGTAGCTTAAAGGTGTAAGTAATACTTTAACTTCGCAAAACTAATTTTGTTGCTTAGGTATATCCTTTAAGGTATTCTAATGTCTAGAATTCTCAATGGACAAAAGCAGTAAATCAGAGAAAGTATTTGTAAACATTGGAAACAAGAACAAAAAAAATTTCTTTTCTTTCTTTTTTTTATTTTTTTGAGACAAGAGTCTTAAGCTGTTGCCCTGGGTAGAGTGCTGTGGTGTCATAGCTCATAGTAACCTCCAACTTGAGCTCAAGCGATCCTCTTGCCTCAGTTTTTTTCTATTTTTAGTAGATACAGCATATTACTTTTTAGTAGATACAGCATATTGCTGAACTTGTGAGCTCAGTCCACCCGCCTTGGCCTCCCAGAGTGCTGGGATTATAGGTGTGAGCCCCTGTGCCCAGCCCCAACATTTCTTAACAAAAGAAAAAAGCCAGGGCTGGGATAATTAATTGGTATATTTTTAAATATAAATTTAGATTTTTAGATATAAATTTATATTTTAGATAGGATATTAGAATATTTAGGTAGGATATTAGAATATTAGAAAAGACTGAATGGAAATACAAAATAAGATTCTAATAGTCTTTACTCTGACTTTTCTTTTTTTTTTTAATTGAGAATGTCACCCTCAGTAGAGTGCTGTGGTGTCACAGCTCACAGCAACTTCAAACTCTTGGGCTTAAGTGATTCTCTTGCCTCAGACTTCCAAGTAGCTGGGACAATAGGTGCCCTCCACAATGCCCAGCTATTTCTTTGTTGTAGTTGTCATTGTTATTTGGCAGGCCTGGGCCGGGTTCAAACCTGCCAGCCCCAGTGTAGGTGGCTAGCGCCCTAGCTGCTGAGCTACAGGCGCCGAGCCTATCTGACTTTTCTAAAACAAGTTTGTATTCATTTAAATATGTTTTATGAGAGAACATTTTAAAAATAGGGATTTATAGGGCTGGATGCACTGGCTCACATCTATAATTCCAGCACTTGAGTAGGCAAGGTGGGAGGATTGTTTGAGGCCAGGAGTTCAAGACTAGCCTGGGAAACATAGCAAGAATCTATCTCTATACAAAATTTAAAAGTTAACTGGTTGTTGTGGGTGCCTATAGTCCGAGCTTCTCAGGAGGCTGAGGCAAGAGGATCACTTGAGTACAGGAGTTAGAGGCTGTGGTGAGTTATGATCATGGTACTAAACTCCAGCTTAGGTTCTAAGACCTCATCTATTTTTTTTTTTAGACAGAGTCTCACTATGTCGCCCTCAGTAGAGTGCTAGAACACAGGCACCTGCTACAACACCCGGCTATTTTTTGTTGCAGTTTTTGTAGTTTGGCTGGCCTGGGCCGGGTTCGAACCTGCCAGCCTGGGTGTATGTGGGCGCCATAACCACTGTGCTACAGGTGCCAAGCCAAGACCTCGTCTATTAAAAAAAAGTAATAGGGTTTTATAAAATATATACAACTCATTAAAAACTTTTTGTATAAACTTTCATTTTGTTATAGTCTCTCATAGGATTTATTCATCTTTGGAGAATGTAGTATAAAATTACACATTAACAATGTGATACTGTGTTCAGTACCTCTCTCCTCAGACTGGAAGGTCCCTTAGCGCAGGGATCAGGCCCATCACATCTTTATCAAATCCCAAGACACATCACACTTCCTAGCACATAGTAGACATTTAGTAGAACTTATTGAATGAATGAATGAAGTGTTTTTCACCTAGAATGTGGTATAATAAGGACACCAGCAAATACTTACATTACACTGAGCTATGTCAGGCACTGTTCTGAGTGCTTTGTACACATTAGCCCCATATTTATTAAGTATTGGGTGGGGACGACATACAGCACTTTCAACAGGTTGCTGGTTGACATTGAAGTCTTTGTTGCCAAGACCTTTATCTGTGTTTGACACTTACTCCAGGCATTTTCCATACAGGAATCCTTTGCCAAATAGAAGAACCCCAGATATTCTTCTCTTCCCAGGGCTAGTATATTTGTGATTCCAGGTGCAAATCGTTGTTGCCAGGAACTTGGACCTGTTCTTAAATTCAAATACTGTATGAAGAGATTACACCACATGCCTTTTATTTTTTTCCCTAACTCTTTCTCTTTTGTTTTCCTTGCCTCTATTTAATATCTTCAGCATCTCAGAAATGATACAGCTTTCAGAAGTAGTAGTAGTAGTAGGTAAAATATTAGGGGTTTTTTTGTTGTTGTTGTTAAACAGGCCTGGGCCGGGTTCAAGCTTGCCACCCCAGTGCACAGGGCTGGTGCTGTAATCACTGAACTACAGGTGCCCAGCCCCAAAAGATTAGGATTTTTTTGTTTGTTTTGTTTTTTTGTAGAGACAGTCTCATTTTATTGCCCTCGGTAGAATGCCGTGTCGTCACACAACTCACAGCAACCTCCAACTCCTGGGCTTAGGCGATTCTCTTGCCTCAGCCTCCTGAGTACCTGGGACTAAAGGTGCCTGCCACAACGCCCGGCTATTTTTCTGTTTTGCAGTTTGGCCGAGGCCAGATTTGAACCCACCACCTTCGGTATATGGGGCTGGCACCCTACTTGATGAGCCACAGGTGCCGCCCCCAAAAGATTAGTTTTTAATTCTTATTCTATTGAATAACTTTTGGTTGAAATGGTTTTTATTAGAAAGGTAGTGTTTGCTTATTTTAAAAAAAAAGACAAGAAAAAGTCTTTTTTCTTTTGATCACTCACCTCATTTATAACCACTGTTAAGATTTTTGAATATTTTCTCATACCTTTGTCTTCTGACTTTTTGAATGTTTAAGACATTTCTTACTAGGTTGCATTTTAGAAACATTCTGTTGTACACTAACATATGTAAGTGAATGTTCTGTTTCTCAGGGTACAGTTTAATTTACTTTGTGGACATTATTAACACAAGGCAGAGAAGACATTAGACCATAGTTAAGTGTGGGACTTAACAGAAAGGTACATTGCTGATTGTTACTAAGTTCTGCAGTAGAATCTGTAACACATTCCTGTGAAGTTAATCTGAAGTTGCTGAGTACATAACTGGAATAAGCAGAAGTGTTAAACAAATGACAGGGAACAGGAGACTTGTGCCCAAGTAAAAAGTAAATGTGGGTTTATGATATTTAGGAATCGTCTGGTAAATTGAGTAATCACTGAGCTCCTTCTTATCCCTGAGAATAGTGAAAATGTAGAGGAGGCCTGCTGTAAGTTTGAGTGTATTTCTCAGCCTGCAGTTTCTGTTTCTTGAAAATTTATAGCACTTTGTCATAGTTTGTTATCTTGATGAAACAAGGCACTCGTGCCTGCAATATTTCCCACCACACCTTTCTCCAGACCTCTTCTCACAGGAACGATGGACTCTTTGAGAATAGGAAGGGGATGGAAGAAGCAAGTTAGTTAAATGAAAATTATTTTTATATCTACCACCCCATTCTGTGATGTACATGAATTCAGAGCAGCCCCAATGCCACTCTGTGTTTTATCCTTAATAGAAATATCTGTAAAGTTAGGGAAGTCATAAAGCTGAGGGTTTAAGGTCACACGAGGAAAGGAGACTTCACTTATGCCGGTATTTGGAGCTGTGTTTGAGCTCCCAGAGTTGTTTGCACCTGTAAGCAGTGCTCCATAATGAAATTTATTATAAGTGAAGGGGTGAGCTTTGCTTTTGTAAAGTGTATTGAAGGGTGGCCAGGAAGGGGCAGTGGGAAGGAATTACTGAGGGGCATTGCAGGTACATCGTCTCAGGCAGATTGACTGGAGGAAAGAGCACATTGGAAGGTTGAGATTGGCAGTGTGTTCCCTTAAGTAATCCATGTCATAACCCATGGAAAGTCTTTGTGTATTTCCAAGAAGTATACATAACTCAGTGTAGGCTCTAACCTAGGTTCTACCACATGTGAGTGTCGACCCTAGACAAGTAACTTTACTCTTAAAAGACTCAGTTTCCTCTTGTAAAAAATGTAGATAATAGGGCAGCACCTGTGGCTCAGCGAGTAGGGCACCAGCCCCATATACTGAGGGTGTCGGGTTTGAACCCGGCCGGCCAAACTGAAACAAAAAAAAAAATGGCTGGGTGTTGTGGCAGGAGCCTGTAGTCCCAGCTACTCGGGAGGCTGAGGCAAGAGAATTGCCTAAGCCCAGGAGTTGGAGGTTGCTGTGAGCTGTGACATTACAGCACTCTACTGAGGGCGACAAAGTGAGACTCTGTCTCTAAAAAAAAAAAAAAAAGTGTAGATAATAATGTGCCTCCCTAGCAGGTTTGATGCGATTTCAGTGGGATAGTGCATACAAAGTGCTTGAGACACAGTAAGTGTTGACTATTACTAATACCAAGATGATAAAGTGTGGTGCTGGCTTTTATAAGCAAAAGATAATTGAAATTTGCTAATAATAATTCTTCAAAGACTTTTGAGGCAAACTTGTCAATCAGGAATGTCAGTCATTGTATAGGAATGGAGAACATTGAATACTACATTGACAGAATCTTAGGTAAGGAAGGATATTTGTAGAAATTAGGATGTTTGTAAAATTCATCTATTTATATATATATATATATATATATACATATACGTATATATATATACATATACATATATATATATAAAATTTTATGGCCTGGGTGACTTTTTAAAAGTACTTTTTGAAAAATTAAGGTATTCTTTATGTATAATAATATCTAAATATTTAAAGTGCACATTCTGGTGAATTTTGGCACTCAATCAAAATACTTTTTCTCACAGCCAAGATACGGTTACTTCGCCATTTAAACAGTTACTTCGCCATTCAAAGTTTTTCTTAGTGTCTTGTGCCTGTGATACTAGCAACTGCAGAGGCTAAGGCAGGAAGATTGGTTGAGCCCAGGAGTTCTAGGCTGCAGTGAAGTGTGATCTTTGTGACACTGTACTCCAGCCTCGGTGACAAAGCAAGGCCTTGTATATAATAAAAAAACCCTAAACCATAGACTTTCATACTTCTTTCATAGAGCATAATTTTCTTGTGATTTATTCATGTTGTGTTTATATTTTTGTTCTTTTTCTTACTGAGTAATATTGCATTATATGGCTATCTCGTAATTTTTTCATCCATTGTGTCAGTGGAAAACATAAGATTGCTTCCAGTTTGGGGCCATTATGAACACTGTCACTGTAAACATTTGTGTACTAGTCATGGTGTGAATGTATGCTTTTATTTCTGGTGGGTAAATACCAAGGAGTCGAATTTCTGGGACATAGGATAAAAGTATGCTTGTAAGATAAATACTATCTTATTTTCCATCTTATTTTCTAAAGAGGTTGGATTTCAATATTTTATATATTCATTTTCATTCAGTTCATTTACAAAAAAATTCCCTTCAGTAATTGATGTCCTATAATCCATGGAAAGTCTCTGCGTGCTTCTTTGCGACCTATGAGTGATTTTAAAGTACATTATTTAGCCAGGTAAGGTGTCTCATGCTCATAATCCCAGTACCCTATGGCTGAGGCGGATAGATTATTTAAGACCAGCCTGTGCAAGAGAAAGACCCAGTCTCTACTAAAAACAGAAAAACTAGCTGAGTGTTGTGGCAGTTGCCTATAGTCCCAGCTACTCAGGAGGCTGAGGCAAGAGGATTGCTTGAGCCTAAGAGTTTGAGGTTGCTATGAGCTGTGACACCACATCACTCTACCCAAAGAAACAGAGTGAGCCTCTGTCTCAAAAAAATTAAATAAATAGGTTCGATGCCTGTAGCTCAGCAGCTAGGGTGCCAGCCACATACCCTGGAGCTGGCAGATTTGAATCCAGCTCTGGCCTGTCAAAACAATGGCAACTACAACCAAAAAATAGCCGGGCGTTGTGGTGGGTGCCTATAGTCCCAGCTACTTGGAGGCCAAAGCAAGAATTAGAAGTTGCTGTGAGCTGTGATGCTACGGCACTCTACCAGGGTGACATAGTGAGACTCTGTCTCAAAAAAAAAAAAAAAAAATTAAATAACTAAATAAAAGTACATTATTTAGGTTCCAAATATTTGAAAATTGTCCTGTTATCTTTCTGTTATTGATTTCTAGTTTGGTTTTATTGTGGTCAAAGAACACACTATATATGATTTTCGTTATTAAAAAAAAAAAAAAACGAGGCTCGGCACCTGTGGCTCAAGCAGCTAAGGCGTCAGCCACATACACCTGAGCTGGCGGGTTCGAATCCAGCCCCGGCCCTCCAAACAACAATGACAGCTGCAACCAAAAAATAGCCGGGTGTTGTAGCGGGCGCCTGTAATCCCAGCTACGTGGGAGGCAGAGGCGGGAGAATCGCTTGAGCCCAGAGTTGGAGGTTGCTATGAGCTGTGATGCCACAGCACTCTACCCAGGGTGACAACTTGAGGCTCTGTCTCAAAAAAAACCAAAAAAAAAAACACGAAAATCTGATCCAGGATGTGGTCCGTTTCTGATCCAGGATGTGGTCCATTTCTGATTCAGGATGTGGTCTGTTTCTTATATGTTCCATCCATGGACACTTGGAAAGAATGTGTATTCTGTTGTTGAGTGTACTATTCTATAAATATCAATTAGACCTTGTTGGTTAATGGTATTATTGAGTTCTAACAATTGATAGTTATTCTATCAATTGAGAGAAGAGTATTGAAATCTCCAAGTACAATTGTGAAATTGTCTGTTTTTCCTTTTTTTCCCTCTCCAGTTCTTGTTTTACCTGTTTTGTAGCTTTTTTATTAGTACTTACACATTTAAGATTGCTGTGTTTTCTTGCTGCATTGACCTTCATATCAGTATAAAATATCTCTGTCTGTTTCTGGTCATTTTGTTTGCTCTGGAGTCTACTTTATCTGATATTAACCGAGTCATTCCTGTTTTCACAGCATGATATATCTCTTTCTATCCTTTGACTTTATACTCAAAGTGAATTTCATATAGGTATGAAATACAGGTAGCATACAGGTAGCATAAAGTTTAGTCATTTTAAAAATCCACTCTCGGACGGCACCTGTGGCTCAAGGAGTAGGGCACTGGCCCCATATACCAGGGGCGGCAGGTTCAAACCCGACCCTGGCCAAAACTGCAAAAAAAAATAAAAAAAAATAAAAATCTACTCTCGGGCCAGGTGTGGTGGCTCACACCTGTGATCCTAGCACTCTGGGAGTCTGAGGTGGGTGGATTGCCTGAGCTCAGGAGTTCAAGACCAGCCTGAGCAAGAGCAAGACCCTGTATCTAAAAATAGCTGGGGCAGGGCCTGTGGCTCAGTGAGTACGGTGCCAGCTCCATATACCGAGGGTGGCGGGTTCAAACCCAGCCCTGGCCAAACTGCAACCAAAAAATAACCGGGCGCTATGGTAGGCACCTGTAATCTACTCGGAAGCTACTTGGGAGGCAGAGGCAGGAGACTCTCTTGAGCCCGGGAGTTGGAGGTTGTGAGCTGTGATGCCACGGCGCTCTACCCAGGGGGACATCCTGAGGCTCTGTCTCAAAAAAAAAATTTTTTTTTTAAAAAGAAAATAAAATAAAAAATTAAAATAGCTGGGCGTTGTGGTGGGCACCTGTAGTTCCAGCTACTTGGGAGTTGAGGCAAGAGAATTACTTGAGACCAAGAGTTTGAGGTTGCTGAGCTATGATGCCACAGCACTGTACCGAGGAAGACAAAGTGAGACTCTGTCTCACAAATAAAAATAAAGAATCCACCCTCAAACTGTGCCTTTTATTTGGTATATTTAGACCATTTAGACCTATGCAATTATTTGCTATGTTAGAGTTTGAGTCTGCCATTTAATTTTTGGTTCTGTTTGATCTTTCTTCATCTCTCTTTTACATTTCCCTGTTTTTTCTTCCTGCCTTTGAGTTACTTGAACTTTTTTTTAGAATTACATTTTTATTTATCTATAGTAGGGTTTTTATTTGTTTTTTTTTTTCTTTTGAGACAGAGCCTCAAGCTGTCATCCTGGATAGAGCGCTGTGGCATCACAGCTCACAGCAACCTCCATCCAATTCCTGGGCTCAAGCGAGTCTCCTGCCTCCGCCTCCCAAGTAGCTGGGACTGCAGGCGCCCGCCACAACGCCTGGCCATTTTTTGGTTGCAGCC